>JAJOOO010001013.1:0-138791 GCA_029582685.1 Solanum piurae
AAAAAAAAAAAAAAAACTTATAATTTTAAAAAAAGAAACCCTAATTAGCGCTTTTTCAAATTAAGCACGCTTTTTTTGCGCTTTTGCTTTTCTTGCGCTTCTCGTTTCTACAGTAGAAGCGAGCGCCTTTTCAATGTCGCCTCGCTTCACGAAATAAAAGCGCAGGGGCCTTGCCTCGCCTCGCTTCTCGCTTTAAGCGCGCTTTTTTGCGCTTTTTACAACACTGGGTGGTGGAGTCATTATTTCGTTTTGTCAGTTGCATAATAATACTGAAATCTAGAGTCAAACCTTCAAGTACTCATTAGTGGGTGTAGTTTGGTTGTAAACCTAAAATTTGTATCGTGTATGTTAAGCTTATGTTGGTACTTTATGTCCCATGGAATAGATGTTTGTGGTCTTGCTAGTTTGAGATACACTGTTCGCTTGGTGGGGTTAGTCTACTAGGTGTCACTCACGGACCCATAAAATTTAGTTGTGATAGTATCCCTATCTATAAATACCCCCATCACCACCTACCAAAAGGAGAAGAATGAAAGTACAGGATAAGGATAAATATAAATGATATCAGTGGCACATTCTCTTTACAAGAAAAATAAGCTACATGTCATGACAAATTTTATAGCATCTAGTCCAGCATCTACACTCTTGCAGATTTAAAATTATACTCCCTTTGTCCCATTTTATATGACTCACTTTCCTTTTAGTCAATGTCAAAAAGAATGACACATTTTTTTATTTAGTAACAAATTAATTTTAAAATGTCTATTTTACCCTTAGTGAAATGATTTATAGCCACACAAACACGTATCATTTATTTTAGACCACAAGTTTCAAAAGTCTTTCTTTCTTTCTTTCTTAAACTCCATGCCAAGTCAAACTACATTATATCATATAAAATGGGACACAGGGAATAATAAATATGGCAGATCCTCAATGATTAATGAAATTCTGAAAACATGAATGCTAATTAAATGTCTTGATCAAACCTGGTAAGATATCCAAGCTTCCTTGATACCATGGCTGGCAGCAACAATTATCAGCTCCGCACACCTTTCTGATGAAACACGCCGCTATATAGAATTTTAAAATAAAGATTTAACAGGACAATTTGCAAAAATTATTCACATGCTCCAAATGTATCAGAAAGAAGGAAAAATAGACTTGTTACTGAGAGATGAAATTTATATAGAGTCCAAATCAGATGAATTCTTCTCTATGTAGTCAAAGAGTACCCAGTAGCAATTTATTGTTGCAGAGGTTTCATAGCAGACAGATGAAAGTTTTAATGCCATGTACTCCCTTTTAAAAATACTCAAAAGCTTCGAAAGCATAAGCATATATAGCCAGAACTACAATCATCACACATTAAGTTTTATAAGATTCTATTTGGAAAGAGGCAAACCAAAAAATTCTCCCTGGTCCGTTTACCAAGACTTTTCTCTCTCCTACTATCTAGGTTTATCGAAGCTCCTTTTTCTGACTAGGTCCACCGGAATTAGCCCCTTCACTTCCTTCCAACAGTAATCAGTCATCACCCACTGTGGTAACTGACAAAAACCTTTCTCTTTCCATTTTCCTTTGATTTGTACTAATTTTTCTCATGGGGGGAAATTAGAATTTATTTTAATGCTGCTTCAAGTCTTTTGACATCATCAGATGAACTTCGGACAATGATATTTGCTTCGACTGGGTTGAGAGAAGCAGAAATAGGCTGAGAAGAATAACCATCAACAAAAAGGTTAGGGAATGGATCTGCTTCATCCTCAAGGAGGCTTCGAATGACCAAAAGAATATGGTGAGGAGATGGAGGACAAAGGATCAAGTGACTTTTATGGTACTAGGAAATACAACGAACACAAAGCTACATGAGCATTCTGTCACAGAAGGGGGAGGCTAGTGATATGGCCAAATTATACCTCCAAAAAGAAGTAAAAAGTGGTCGTTGTTCAAACATAGAACCTAACCAAGGTTAGGGTCGATCTCACGAGAAATATAGGTTTGGATCTAGGTCAATTATGGTTATTTGCGCTCTTAGTGATATTATCTTCGAAAGGTTGGGGGGAGGGGGGAATTTGTATAGCAAACAATCTTTATGTTCTTCAAAAGTAGTAAGTAGCAAAGTATCAAGTAAATGTGTTTTTTAATCGGTGAAAGACAAAACTAGGGTTTTATGATCATAATGAAGTCATAACGAAGTAAGACCGTATATTTGTAACCTCTTCTAGCGTGTAGCATGCAAGATCGGTAAGTTAAGTTCACCTGAGTGGTTGGTCCCCTAAATAGATGAATATCACCACGCAACTTGGTCCATCTACGGGTGTTTGTTTTACTAATCCTTATCCTTGATCCCAAATTAGCTATTCCCGAACAAGGTCAAGCAATTAGATGAGGGTTAATAGCCTCAAATCTCAGTTGTAAAATCTTTTTTTCCCATTCGTTACCCCTTTGGTCCAGTAGTTGGCCCTCCAATTTTAGCTTCACAAATTGGCTTATAAGCACCTTTTCTTCCACACACAATTCATAATTAAATCATTGGGAATCAATCACATCATCCTTTTCAATCAACTCATCATTTAAATTGCAAATACCCAAGCCAAACATCTCAACCTCATGAATGAGCTCAATTCTTCTTTCTAGGACGTGTATCATCACATATTTCATTCGCTCATGAGGACCTCCAAATATATCTATTATTTTCCTACAAGGACCCATACTAGTACAAGGTTTATTAGAACAGGCACACCTATCACCCCACATTTTTTCAGATGTCATCTCAAGAAGAGTAGAATATATATATAGATATATATAAAGAGAGAGAGAGAGAGAACAAACACACATCTTAAGAAGAGTAGAAAAAAAAGGGATAAGAGTCAAATAATCACAATTAATCTAATCCAAAAACTATATTCCCTGACAACAATGCCAAAATTTGATACGCCCAAATTATACCTCCAAAAAAAGGATAAAGTCGTCGTTGTTCAATTATAGAACCTAACAAAGGTTAGGATCGATCCCACGGGGAATATGATTTGAACCTAGGTCAATTGTGGTCATTTGCATTGTTAGTCGTATTATCCCCGAATCATGGGGAAGGGGAACTTTGTATAGCAAAAACAATCTTTATGTTCTTCAAAAGTAGCAAGTAGCAGAGTACCAAGTAGTCATGTTTTTGAATCAGTGACACAAAAAACTAGGGTTCTCTGATTCCCATGAAGTTATAATGCAGTAAGACCGTAGATTAGTAACCTCTGCTAGTGTGTAGCATGCAAGATCGGTAAGTGAAGTTTACCTAAGTGGTTGGTCCCCTAAATAGATGAATATCACCACACAACTTGGCCTGTCTACAGGTGTTTGTTTTACTTAACCCTTACCCTTGATACCAAATTAGTTATTCCCGGACAAGGTCAAGCTATTAAATAAGGGTTGATAACCTCAAATCTTCGTTGTATAATTCATTTCCCATTCGTTACCCTTTTGGTCCAGCAAGTAAGAATAAGACGAGTTCTAACGTTTCCAACCGTCAAAAAGCAATCAAAACGATGGGAAAAACAATACATGCATGCACACTTTTCAAGGAATACTAGATCTACTTTGTTACTTCTTCATGGTTCTCACAACCCTAGTTTTTTTTTTATGACAAGGGAAACCCGCAGCCGCTACCCTTTGGGTGCGCACAGGGTAAAAACCCCACTCCTATGCAATAGCTCGCAAATCACACAGGAGAGGTAACCCGCACTAGGCAAGCCCAATGCGACGAGCTCGACCCAGAAGGCAAACCCCTTGCTTTTGCTGGCAAGGGGTTTCGAACTTGAGACCTCCAACAGTGGAAGTCCCAAACCCAAACCACTGGAAATCAAGGTTTGGGTTTGGTACTTCCATGTTGGAGGTCTCAAGGCAAACCCCTAGCCATCGAAAGCAAGGGGTTTGCCTTCTAGGTCGAGCTCGTCACACCGAGCTTGCCTAGTGCGGGTTACCTCTCCTGTGTGGTTTGGGAGCTATTGTATCGGAGCGGGGTTTTTACCCAGTGTGCACTCAAATCAAAGAGTAGCGGTTGTGGGTTTTCCTTGTCATCACAAAAGAAAAAGGTTGCAATTGAGGAGGATTATTTCAAGTGATCGCAGACGTGGTCTGACTTTCAACGAGCATATCTCCCAATATATGAAGTGTTTGAGGTTGTACTACCTATCAAATTAAAGATCTGCGAGTCTAGTTCCAACAAAACAAACCACTCGTCAATTCAATTTCTACATCAAAAGTTATGAACGATTTAAGAACAAACTATCAGAAGCATTATCACTTATGGCCATCCCCACTCCACATACGGACCAAATGTGAAATGTACGGTACGTACATGTAAGACCCCAGCCGTAAGTTGGAGGCAATGGAGGCCTTTTTAAGGCAAATCAAACTTTTCCATTCCTTTTCCAATTTATTAAATCTCAATCAGTTCCAAGGGGGTTCCTAAATCCTCTCATCACCTCTCCATAGTTAAGTGTTTCCAAAGATTTCCAACCATTAATCTTTCCTCCATATCACATGATGACACTATTAAGCTTTTCTTCATTTTTAGTTTCTTGAAGAAGTTGCTTTGAGAAAGTTTGTGAAGTAAGACTGGATATCTTTGGAAGCTAAGGTAAGATTTCTCTTTGCTCTTAATCTATGAGCTCGTACGAGCACTTTACATGTGTTTTGACAAGAACTCACGAGACGGTGATTGTAAGTCGTAAAGTTCAATTGTAACTTGTTGTGTAAGGATGTTTATGGATTGTTTTATGTATTGAGGAGCCCGGGGAGTGCCAGGAGACTTTCTTAAAAGGTCATGTGAGGTTGTTGATGTGGTTAAGGAAGGAGATATGGAGAAACTTCCAAATAACGCGTCCTACGAGCTTGCCGGTCACCTAATGGTCGATGTATTGCCTATGTGACCTAGGCATGTTGTTGGGCCGTTTGTAATAGTTATATTACTTGTCGTTCTTATAGATTGGCGTTGCAAAGGAGTATTTTGGTAGTCATAGGATGCTAGGATTCGAAGCTAAATCCTTTTTTCGCCGCTATGGCATGATCTCCCCGTCACCTATTTACTCTCTTATCAACCATGAGGTCGTAGATGATGAAATACATGAATTCATATGTTATATGCTTCATGTTCACGTACTTCTTTCAATTGTTATCATTCCTATTGTTAGGACTTAGGAGTTTCCATGTATTCGTATATTGTTAAACAAAGTTCCTCTTAGTTCAAACGTTTGTTGTCATAAGTGTTGAAATGGAGTCCATCCAAGAAGTAAATCGTTACGATCCCTCTTCTTAACTGAGCTTAAAGTACGAAAAAAGATATACCCTCCATGTGTGATGCCATTAAGTGTCATATACTCTTCTTAAGCATAGTCTTCATTGACCTATCCTTTCATGCTATATGTTCTGGCGAAGTAAGTCCTAGAGCTTAAGGTATCGTTTACGATCATAAATAAGCCAAGTACAATGCATTGTAGAGATTAGCGTATATGCTTAATGGTCGTCCATAGTTTGAAGGACATAGAATAAAAGTGATGTAGATGCATTACCTTATGAGCATGTTTAAATTCATGAACGTCATCTATTATGTGAAAGGTGATATATATTGTGCCTCGTCTTCAATTGACCTTAGGCCTTAACTAGACGACAAAGTGGTGAGGTAATAGATACCCCTCTTATGTGCCTTATGTGTCTTATGTGACTTGTGCTTCCATGCCAGGATATTTCGAAAAAAGGTTGGTTACGACTAAAACAAGTTAACAATAAGATAGCATACAAATGGCTAGATACCTGAAAGGTTGTAAATCATTACGTACAAACAGAACATGGGCCATGAGGGTCAGCTACATCTCAACCCTATCTATATGTGAAGCATTCCCTATGTGATACTTCTCACGTGCATGTGTATGTGACACTTCTCAGTTCAATGCATTAATGAGATCACAGTCAGACAGGAGAGCTAGCTGGCCTCCCCTTGTGTGATGCCACAAGGGTCAGGATTAGCTTACCCAAGCTCATAGAGCGATTGTTTGTTGAGGAGATAGTTCACTCCTCGTGCATGTTGACAGATCTCATGTACGCATGACCACGATTACATGTTTATTGGAATTAGGCGTGTTGCCAGATCCCACATAAGCAAGGCCATAGTGTGAAAAATCCATTTAACTCATAAAAACCATTTCTTCAAAAATAACTCAGTTATCAGCTTACATCAGTGTTCATTCTTTATATGCTTTTTTTTTTGAAGAAGGTAACTTGTATTATGAACAAAAGGAATACTCATAAAGTATTCCAATAATACTTACAACAAAATTACAGAGGGAGAGGTGTCCCTACTAAGCTTCATAAATAATCTAAAATACTAGGAATATCCTCTTCTTCTTGATGATATTCGTGTTTACACCAAAAAAAGAAAAGGACTAGACAGTTCATCTTCAGTTTCTGCAGAGAGCAGCTTTTGTTTTCGAAACATCTCTGGTTCCTTTCCATCCATATAGTCCACCAAATGCAGGCTGGGACAATCTTCCATCTCTCTCTGTGTCCTGACTGATTCCCATCACTATTCCAGCAAGCTAGAGCCTCTTTGATGCTCCTTGGCATAGTCCAGCTTATGCCTCTTAAATTGATGAAAATCTACCATAACTTCACAGTCTCTCTACAATGTAGAAAGAGATGATTTATTGTCTCAATCTCATATTCACAAAACGAGCACCTAGAGCAAAATTGACGACCTACTTTCATAAGGTTGTCCTGGGTGAGTGTGGCCTGTTTGGCTAGTAGCCAAGTGAAACATGCAACCTTGAAGGGTACCTTGACTTTCCAGATCATCTTCCAGGGCCAGCCACTAAGAGACTGATCTTTGTGATGTCTTGTAAGTTGAACCAACTGAAAATCTGTCTTGCTTGTCTGGTAGCCAAAATAGATTGTCCTCATTGGGAGTTAAATCTTTGTATTGCTCCAGAGTATTGAGTAGTTCAGCCACTCTGTTAATTTCCCAGTCGTTCAAGTGTCTCCTAAACCTGAGATCCCACCCTTGATTGTCTCTCATTTCTCTAATTGTGGATACCTTTTGAAGGCTCAGGTTGAACAAGTCAGGATACTTGTTCTTCAAAATTTCTGGACCAGCCTACACATCTTCCCAAAATAGTGTTTTTCCCCCATTTCCCACCTTGATTTTACAGTTGTTTGCAAACTTGATCCACTGACTTCTGATAGACCTCCATACTCCAGTCCCATACGGTTGTGTGGGCATGTAGGTAGTCCATTTGTTCTCCATTCCAAACCTAGCCTTGATTGTCTCCTTCCACGGTGCAGTGCTTGTTCCTGTGATGCAAATCTCCATAGCCATTTCATCAGAAGGCTTCGATTCTGCAGTTTTAGGTTCCTCATCCCCAGACCCCCTACTTTTTTGCTTTGAATGACTTCATCCCACTTTACAAGATGATATTTGTGCTCATTAGGATCCCAAGTTCCCTTGCCACAAAAAATTTCTCCTGATAGCATCCATTCTGTCAATCACATTTGCAGGCATCGGAAAAACTGACATCATGTATGTAGGCATGGCATCCAACACACTGTTGATGAGAGTAACTCTTCCACCTAGAGACAAATATTTGCTTTTCCAATTCACTAGCTTCTTCTCACATTTCTCCAGAACATTGTTCCATATGCCTTTTGACTTGCTCTTATCACCCAAGGGCATGCCAAGGTACACTGTCGGAAGTTCTCCTATCTTTCCCCCCAGGATATTTGCTAACTCATTTATGTTGGGCACCTTATTAACGGGGTAAATGAAACTTTTCCCCCAGTTGATGTGTAATCCTGAGATGGCTTCAAACAATATCAAAATGATTCTTAAATACTTTAGTTGGCATATCTCTGCATCACAAAAAATCAGGGTGTCATCAGCATATTGTAAGTGTGATATGGCCAGGCCCTGTCTATCATTCATGTTGGCATTGAAACCTCTTATCCATCCTTTCATTTGGGTTGTTCTGAGCATGTCATTTAGTCCTTCCATTGCCAGAATAAAGAGGAAAGGGGATAAAGGTCCCCTTGTCTTAATCCTCTCTGAGATGGGAAAAATCCAGAAGGAGATCCATTTATCAGAACGAAAAACTTCACAGTCGTGATGCAGAATTTCATCCATTTTATCCATTTTCCACCAAAACCCATATTCTCCAAAGTCTTCCAGAGGAATCCCCAGTGAAGGTGATCGTAAGCTTTTTCAATATCTAACTTACAAAGGATGGTGATCGTAAGCTTTTTCAATATCTAACTTACAAAGGATCCCTGGGACCTTGCTGATCTTTTTGACATCCACACACTCATTTGCAATCAAAATTTTCACACTCATTTGCAATCAAAATTGCATCCATAATCTGTCTGCCATTTATAAAGGCCAATTGTTGAGCATCCACCAGCTTGGAGACTACTTTCTTGAGCCTTTCGGTCAGAATTTTTGATAGGATCTTGTAAATGCTTCCTATAAGGCTTATGGGTCTAAAGTCCTTCAACTCCTTTTCCCCAATCTTTTTTGGTATTAGTGCTATGAAGGTCGCATTGAAACTTTTTTCAAAAAAACTTTGAGCATGAAAGTTTTGTACTGCTGCAACTACTTCTTTGTTGACCACATCCCAACAAGCTATGAAAAATGCCATGGTGTAACCGTCAGGACCTGGTGCTTTGTCCCTAGCACATGCCATAACACAATCCATTATTTCCTTTTCACTGAACTGTTCTTCTAGCATGATGTTATCCATCTCATTCACCATAGTACCAGATCTGGCACTGAATTGGGGTCTCCATCTTTCTGTTTCAGCGTATAAGTTCTGATAAAACAATGATTTCTTCTTTGATCACTGTTGGTTCCCCTGTGCATTCAACATTGACAGACAACTTGTCAATGTTATTGTACCTCTTGTGACAGTTTGCAGTTCTGTGGAAGAACTTAGTGTTTCTGTCCCCCTCTTTTAGCCACAAAGCCCTGGACCTTTCTCTCCAAGCGATTTCTTCCCTCTTTGCATTTTCTTCAAATTCAACTGTGATAACTGCTCTCAAATAAATCTCATCATCTGTCAATTGCCTTTGGTCTTGAATCCCATCTAATTCAGCCAATTGATTTAGAATGCTTTGTTTTTGCAGTCCCAAATTTCCTTGTCTTGTTTTTACTCCACTCTTTGAGTTTATCTTCAAGTATCTTAGTTTACTTGCTAAGATAAAGTCTGGCCTTCCCCTAACATTGAATGAGTCCCACCAATTCTTCACCATCTCTTTGAAGTTTTCAGTTTGTAACTACCTGTTCTCAAACTTAAAATAAGAGTTTGACTTTTCCCAGTTCCCGCATTCTAAAATCAACGGACAATGATCAGAAATAACCCTATGCATAGTTAATTGTTTGATGTTTCTGAAGGAAGTCTCCAATTCTTCTGATATCAAAAACCTATCAAGTCTTGCTGCAGAGTCATGCCTTTCCCCTCTCTTCCACGTGAAGTTGTCTCCTACTAGCTGAGGATCTGCTAGCTCCATATCTTCAATAAAATCTGAGAAGTCTAACATAGACTTATTGAATCTGGTACAATTTCTTTTTTCTGAAGAAAATCTGACTATGTTGAAATCACACCCCACCACCCAGGGACCTGAGAAAAGCCCTCTCACCGATGGTAGTTCCCACCAGACCTCTTCTCTCTCTTCTCTGTCGTTTGGCACATATACTCCAGACATGTGCCAGCTGAAATCCATTGTTTTTCCCATGAATTTGCAAGTGATGCAATAGGTCCCTCGCATATTTCCCCCTCCCAAACTCTACCATCCCAAGAGAATGAGAATGCCCCTTCTTACTCAAAAAAAAAAAGGAAAGAATGAGAATGCCCCCTCTTGTACCACTAGCTTCTAATTGGGCATATTCCACCCACCTGTTAGCCCATAGTTCTCTTACAATATACCTTGTATCCCCCCTGCAACTTAGTCTCTTGAAAGCAGTATACATCTGCCTTCCAAGTGTGCAACAGACTCTTGATCAACTGCCTCTTTCTCGCGTCATTGAGCCCCCTCACATTCCATGAGACAATATTAATCTTCATGAGAACGATCAATATTACATCCCCCCTGCTTCTTGATCCATAACTAAAGAACTTGGTACCAGATTCCAAATTTTTTAGTTCCTTAGCTCCTTTCAATTTAGGTGTCTCTGGAATCGAAGTTTTTGTAGCTTCAACAAGGTTGTTCCTCTTACCATCTATTTTCATAAACAACTCCTCCGCTAATTTCTCACACCCGTGAAAATTAACCCCAAAATCTTTTCCCAGTGGTAAAATATTTTGCCGAACCCAAAGTTGTACTGATGGGTCTGGGGTGGTTCAATTGTCTCTAGTAATTCTGTGGAATTAAGAGGGATGTCTTCCTCATTATTCAGAGCTCCCACTTCTCTATTTTCTAGCTCTACATGATCCTCTGTATCAAATCTACTTTCCTCCTGGATGATTGACATGGCATTGTCATCTGTTGATGTTGTATCCTGGTGTTCCTGATCTACAAGAACCCAAATAGTTGTATCCATTTCTTTATCAAGAGTTGCTGTTTGGGTTTGCGCGTGAAGTGGTACAACATCTTCCACTACCCAGTTTCCCTCCTCCGAAATTTTGTTTAGACTCTCCATTGGAGCTTCATCTTCTTCCACCACCAGACTGTTCTCCCCCCTATTATTAAGTAGTACCTCTGCTCCCACGTCTTTGTCTGTGTTTTCTGCAATCTCCAAAGTGTCACAAAATCCGACCGCTTCTGTTAGTGGCTCTGAAATTTTCTGATGGTCTGTGTGAATCTCTATCCGTAGGGGATGATTGTTGAAGTCCAGGGCTTCTACGACTGGGTCATATTTTCTGTCTCCCAATTTACTGCCTTGCACTTTGTTATAAATCAGAAGGGCTGCTGGGTCAGGCCCAAATAATTTTTTGTGTTCAGACTGAAAGCCCACTTTACTTCTGTCAATTCTTTATTCAGGGTTTGTTCTTTTGATCTGAAAAAACCTGAGCCTCCCACGTGACTCTCACATGCTTTTTTATTAAAGTCTGCTCCAGCTGTTGAAGTGTCCACGTCCCCAAAAGCCTGTGTTGGCGTGAAATCAGTCAAAATAGTACTAGGTTTCTCAGATATAGATAAGCAACCTCTATTACCCAGTGGTCTGAGGGTGTCCTCTTTTCTGATCATTTTTTTCCTTCTCACGGTCACCGGAATCTCACACCAAATCGGTATTTTGAAGATATAACCATCACTTTCTATCTCCGTTTCTCTTGGAACTTTTGCTCCGTCGCCCCTAACTTTGATTCTGGCCCACCGCAGATGATTTTTGAGAGTTGTTTCCTCCTCTGTTTCAATCCGGCCCCCACACATCTCTCCGATCTGCTTAAAAGTGGTTTGCGACCACAAGTGTAGAGACAAAGCATAGATACGGATACATACCCAGCTTCTTGTCACCTCTTCCGCCCAGCATCCAACAGTGGGTGGCCACCATTCCAGTGACAATTTGGATTTCTTCCATCTCCACTCGCCATTGATGATATGCTCTGCTTCCTTTCTAGATGGAAGTTCGAATAGAAACTGGGAGTCATTCATAACATATACATTGATTCCGTGAGACGACTTCCACATACTGCTAACCCATGTTCGTACTTCATTCAGAGATGGTGTTTCTTGGCTAAAGTCCAGAAATTTCTCCACAATACATCTGCCAAGCACATCCTCTTCTGAAATTTTAGAGCTACCAGGGAAGTTGATTCTACAGTTGGTGATCTGCGGTGTCAAACCTTTTATTGCTTCTGTCGACCATTTACTGCTTCTGATGGCTTCAGCAAAAGAAGATTTGACCTGATGTTTTCTACTAACTGCTGCTTTCTCACCCCTTTCTGGGACCCCGATGAACTTTGTAATTTTCAGAGCTATTGCTAACCATCCAGCATTTAATGTAGTCTCGGGTATAATAATAACTGATCTGCTCTCCCCGTGTACTGCAATGAAACTGATATACCTACCATGCTCATTGTATTTAAGAGTGCAAAAGAATTCAGCAAAGTGGTCCTTTGTTTTCCATCTCCTGACTGACATTCCTTGCTCCTTTGAGGCTTCCATGAAAACTTGGACTAGCCATCTCATAACTTTAAGACTTAAAGTTACTCTCCTCATTAACTTCTGCTGCGCTCAGTCCATTCAAACCATGTTTCTGACCTAGAACTGGACTTAGAGATGTCAAAAGATTTAAAACCAGCATGGAAGTAAATCCTTTCTTCACCCATGTTCTGTGGTTTTAAAATCTGAGAAAAGAGAAAGAAAGAAGGTTGAACTAACAGAAGGTGATAGCTTGGTCTGAAGATGACAAATGAAGTTTCCGGCTGAAGAATTTACCGGAAAAAAGGGTGATCTACCCTCCTAAGAAGTAGGAGAGAGAAGATTCTTGGGAAAAGTGCCTGAGAGCATTTTTTATGAAAAAAGCTCTATTTCATCTTTATATGCTTTTAATGTTTGCCTGTTTAACATTTTACCTTGTTTGTTATTTCTTACCCCAGAAAGTCTAGCTCCACTTTTCTAAGAGGTAGTCTATCAGACTTACTGGGTATCTTGTAGGTGATACTTAGCCCGAGTGGCCCCTGCTTCCACTTTCTTAGATGAAGATACTGCAGACCACATTCCAGATGTGATGTTCAAACTCAAGATCCGCTTACTTCGCCCACTTCTTAGGAGGTAAGTCGTGCTTTATTATGTTATGTTAGACATATTAGTATTCCAGAGATTGCCCGAAGACATTATGTAGTCAGTATTCTTAAGAGGCTCATGACTTATCCTACTGGGTGTTAGTTTGTTTTATAGTACAACTTTAGCATTTATTTATTTTGTTGAACAGGTAACAACTTTGTATTATAAACCAGTACTGAAAAGACCCTATACAAAAAAAATGGTAAGGAAGTAATAAAAAACTGAAGCAAATACAACCCTAACATGAATCAAAAACTTCTAGGATTGTCTCTGTATCATGAGAAAAGGTCTTTGTACACCAAAATAGCAGAAATCAGTTGAGCTTGATCTTCTGTATTGTGCTACTTCTATTCTCAAAACATCTGGCATTTCTTTCTCTTCAGATGATCAACTTTTAACAATTTGTTACACAACTTAGTTATGATAATTATGTTGGCCCTGGATATTTCAGTTATGTTACTTATGCTGGCCCTTCCCGATAATTCAGACAATTTAGTTAGATTATTTATCAGTCAGCTAAACACAGGGTTCCCTCACCAGACAGTAAGTGTCGGGTAAGTTCCAAAAGATGGAATACGAGCACTGCTCAGCCTATTATTGTAGACATTCAACAGAAAACACATCTAATCAGAATAAAGAGAAAGATAATCACCTCGGTTGAACCAGTTCTTGGATTCGGAGTTTCTACAGGACCTGGGCAAACTACAGTAACCTTTATTCCTTTACGACAGAACTGCACAGGGAAAAGAATTAGATGAATGCTAAGATAAATAAAAGTAAGAAGATGCTAATAACAAGGCCCTTGATCATTTATGAGGGGTATTGAGGAAGCTAGAACAATAATGATAATATTATGGATGTTGGAATCAAACACCATACTGGACCAAATCCAGCTACCAGCTTAAGAGGACTTCTTCTGTTATGTATCTATGAAACTTTCATACTTGAATAATTTCATTGATTGGTGGTGATGAGACACAACACCCCTCGAGTCCTTGAGAAATTGAACCTGCTTGTAGATCAATTGTGCCTACCAGATATAATGAGATCCGACTTCTGTCAACTGTCAAACAAGCTGTTCTGTTTTGGTGAATGGGTTTTAGGATATGGTTATACATTGAATACACTCCAATGAGGATGCCTTCAAAGATGGAGGGAAACAACAGTAATGCTGAGAAGGGAGGAAGAATAGGGGGTAGGAGAGGCAGGATGGTTGTTAAGGGTGGTCGTCTTCCACCAGAAACCTTGGAAGGGAGGCAAATCACTGAGAAGAAGAAAGAGGCAACGGAAGTTTTGAATTGTGGAAAGGAAGAAAAGCTCTAAGAAGGTGAAAAAACAGAATTACCCATGGATTAGTGAACCAGTTTGGAGGGGCATATTGAGCCGGTTCACTACTCAGAGAAAGTTTAATGGCCAGATTGCAAGTAACATAACCAGGAATACAAGTTCGAATTGGCGGATCCCTTTGAAAGAGAAGAAGAGCCAAACATCTACTGTTCCGGAGCCGGAAATCAAGCAAAAGTGGAAGGCATTGGCTATGCCAACCTCGTAATTACTTTGTGAACACTGTGAAGGACCTGGGTCTTCTGTTTCATGCGTGGGGAGCAGCAGAAGGTCACAACTTCTGTTTCAGGTGTGTCAGAAGGCCGGAAATCTGCTTCTGGTGAACTCGAAAGTTACATATCAGGGGTGGTATGGAGTCATTTTGACCAGACGATGGGTGTCGGGTTCTGGGAAGTCTATCTCTGGGCGAGCCTTCTGTGCTGGATCTGAGGCTGGAGTTCATCCGGCGACCTCGCCGGTGCTGGAAATAGGGTCTGTTAATGCCGGCACTGTTCAGTTGGCTCCTTTTCTTCCAGAAATCAGTGGAAAGGGAGTGGGAAGTAGCCGAGGGGCCTGTATAAAATCAAAATGTCATTATACACAGTGGGGGAAGGAGCTGACTGTCATTTTTCAGCTAATTCACCGCTGATGATTGGCACTGGCAGCAGGTGTAAAGACATACAGATAGAAGATGTGATATCGTTAGCTTGTGTCGAGGACAAAAGAAACATGACAGGTGGGTTGGGGGAAAAATACCTTAGATTTGGAGAAATCTTTTGGGGTGTTATTTGAAGGGAAGGAGAGGAAGGTGTTAGATTTGCTCAGGTATATTGAACTAGAAGCAAAACAAGATAGGGAATGGGAGAAGATTGTAGGGAGGGAAGTGATAGAAGATTGGGGAAGGAGAAGGAGGGGGGGAGGTAAAATGATAGTGTACGAGAGGAGATGTAGAAGTAGGGAAAGGAGTGGTGCTACGAGGGAGAAGAAGGGGGGCGATGAGGGTAAAGACTTTGTCCACGGAAGTTAAAATCACTACATAGAACGTCAAAGAAGGGAGGATTGGGGATCGAATCTCACGTCTTCAAGAGATGAAAGTAGAAGTAATGACAGACATAGTTGCTAGAAGCGTATGGGGAACAGTAGGTGAAGTATGATTGGGTTCCAGTTATAGGTAATGCAAGGGATATAGTAATCTTAAGGGATGGGAGAAAAATAGAGGTGATGGAGGTAAGTAAGGGGCAGTTCATGACTATCATGCTTGATGGGAGTAGAAGGAGGAACATGCGCACCCCTTTCAAGTTTGAGAACATGTGGTTTCTGGTGTTAGACTTTAAAGAAAGAGTATATGGGAGGTCGAATGGATATGAAGTTGTAGGCACACCTTCGTTCCAATTTGCCAGCAAATTAAATTGCTAAAAGAAGATATAAGGAGGATTTTGGAAATGATAGAAGTTAAAATGAAGGAGTCAACTAACATGGTGGGGGAAATGGAGCGGGTGGAAGGGTTGAGAGAGTTAGACGAGGGGGAGTATTAGGAAAGAGGCGAAGAGAGAGCTAGCCACTTAAGGAATAGCTCGAAAGGTTAGTTGGAGAGAAAAATCGAGGACGTTGTGGTTGAAAGAAGGGGATTCAAACACATTTTTTCATAGGGTTGCTGTAGAAAATAGGAGGAACTTCATTGAATCTTTAGAAGTGAATGGAGTAGTATTTGAAAGGGAAGAGGAAGTTAAAGGGGTTGTTGTGGTAATGAACTGTTATTTAAAGAAGATATTAGCTGAAGACTGAAGCTTAGAGGAATAGTGCTTAGCCAATTAGGGGAGGGGATGAGGGAGTGGTTGGAAATGATTATTTTAGAAGAAGAGGTAAGGGATGCGATTGTGACTAGTGCAGGAGACAAGGCACCGAGATTGGATGACTTCACTATAGCTTCTTTTTTTTATAACCGAGAAATCCGTCTGTGGCCCGCCCTTTGGACCAATCACAGCCTTCTAAACTTGGTGGATAACGGGCCCGCCCCTCTACTCTTCTCCACCTAAATACCGGGATTCGCTTTGCATGGTGTGGGGCTTGAACCTGCAACCTAAGCCACAAATCCTCCACCTTTTGTCACTCGAGCTAGGCCTTAGGGGCCACTCTAGCTTTTTTCCAACATTGTTGGAGGGTAGTTGAAGGTGAGTTGATGGAAACTATTGCAGAATTTCAAGAAACTGGAGAGTGAGAAAAGTCTTAATGCATCTTTCATTACCATTGTGCCAAAGAACGAAGGAGCGCGATAAGCATCAAAGATTATAGGCCTATTAGTCTGGTGGGAAGCATCTATAAGATCATCTCTAAGGTGCTTTCTAACAGACTAAAAAGGTACTGGATGAGACAGTTTCATCCTCTCAAAATGCTGTTGTTGAAGGAACACAGATCCTTGATGCAGATTTAGTGGCAAATGAAGTGATTGACTCCAGAAATAAGAAAGGAGAGTCGCGCATTTTATGTAAATTGAATCTTGAGAAAGCTTATGATCATATGAATTGGGAGTTTCTAGACTTCAATATGCAAAAGATGAGGTTTAGGGACAAGCGGAGGAAATGGGTTAAAGTTTGCATCTCTACTGCCAGATTTTCTATTTTGGTGAATGGGAATCCTTGTGGTTTCTTTGGGAGCTCGAGGGGGTTAAGATGGTGGGATCCTTTACTCCAATGCTATTTACTTTGGTATTGGAAGCACTGAGCAAAATGATTGTAGGGCAGTTACCGGAGGCTTTTTGAAGGGTTTTGATGCTTCATTGGAGAGCAGAGTAATATGACTGTCACACATCTCTTATTTGTGGATGATACCTTGGTGTTTTGTGATGCAGAGGTCTCCCAACTAAATTACAGCTAGATTACTTGAGACAGATACTTATTTGTTTCAGGTTGTATCAGGCCTAAAGATCAATTCAAGAAATATGAAATCACTCAAGTAGGAGAAGTGGTTAATATGGATGAGATTGTGCAAGTGTTGAATTGTAAGGTAGGCACATTACCTACTACATATTGGGGTCTACCATTGGGTGCTTCGAACAAAGATCTATCAGTGTGGAATCCGGTGATTGAGAGAGTTAAGAAGCAGCCAGAGGGGTGGCAAAAGAGATACTTTCCCAAAGGAGGGAAGGAAGTATTAATCAGAAGTACTTTATCTAGCATCCCTACATATTTAATGTCACTCCTGCAGGCTCCTTGTAAAGTGACAGAAAAGATGGAAAGACTTTAGTGGAAAATTCTATGGAACTCAACGGAGGGAAATAAAAAGTTTCACTTAGAGATTGGAGAGTTGTCACATCTCCAAAGAAATGGTGAGGACTTGGTGTGAAAGATCTCGGGTTCAACAAAGCCTCGCAAGGGAAGTGGTTATGGAGGCTTGGGGTGGAGGAGAATGTGTTTTGGAGGGGGGTGGTAGCAGAAAAGTATGGCATTTTGGAAGGTGGGTGGAGGACTAAAAACATCACAACACCTTTTGGGTGTGGTTCATGGAGGAGTATTATGAAGGGATGGGACGACTTCGGTAGACATACTTCTTCCGGAGTTGGGGATGGCAGAAGTATTAGTTTCTGGACACACAAGTGGTGTGGGAGGATGAGCTGCGGGAAGTTTTCCCTAACATATATAGAGTGTCTTGCCAAAGAGAGATGACAGTCCATCAAGTTTCGAGGTCTCACGAGGGGGAAGTTCGTTGGGATCTGAGGTTCAAGACGAATCTACAGGACTGGGAGTTGGAAGAATTTTATTAATTTGGTTGAGTTACTGTATGGGGATGATCTGCTTATTGATAGATGAGATGTATGGAGATGGCGAGAGAGTAGAGCAGTGTTATCAGAGGCGCGCTTAAAGCACACTTAAGCCCTGAAGCGAGGCTCAAAACATGTTGAGCGCTTCGCCTCACTTAATGTGCGCTTTAGTGTCGTCATCAAGGTTCTAAGACATACTTTTCTTTGTTAATGAACCTCTTCTAAAGAGACGACACTAAATAATTGCTATTTCATTTTATCGTTATTAATTTTCAATTTCTTTGTTCATATATTTGCCATGCTTTAAAATTATTAGACTTGGACTAAACATATTTATTGTATTTTTTCTCCCCTTGCTCCTTTTTTCATTAAAGCCCGCGTTTTATTTGCACTTTGCGCTTAAAGCCCCAACGGAGCTTAGAGCATTTTTGCGATTTTTTCTTTTGATAACACTGGAGTAGAGATGGCTAATTCAATTTTAAATCATATTATGAGAGGTTATTAACAAGAGTTGAATGTATTTTCCCTCATTGTGCTAGTTAAGTAACCAGGGGTCCGAGGAAGGAGTGTTTCTTTGCGTGGTTGGAAGCAAGGGTGTGATATTGACAGCGGAAAACCAGACAAAAAAGAAGATCAACTATGTTAGTTGGTGCTTCCTGTGCAAAAGTTTGAGTGAAGATGTGGATAATCTCTTGTTGCATTGTCAAGTGGCTAACCTTTGTGGAGAGTAATTCTTAATTGGTTTGGGGTGCGATGGGTGATGCCAAGAACAGTGAAGGAGGCTTTGCATAGCTGGGGTTATAGGAGGGGAAAAAGGAGTCCTAGGGCTTGGAAGGTTCCCCGCTAGCATGTTGTGGTTATTTGGAGAGAGGGAAATCGGAGTGTGTTTGAAGGGGTTGAACAAGATATTGTAAAGTTGCAACTAGTCTTCTGTTTCTAGTTTGCTTTTGGTGTTCCCACGAGACCGAAGTTTGTATAGAAGATTGGGCCTCTTTTTTTGAGAATCATGTTTCGATGTAGGTTCTCTTTTTGGGTATGCAGCTTGTATATGGGGGGTTTTCCCCAATTGTTAATAAAATTGTTTACCTTATCAAAAAAAAAACATGATGCATACCTCAGAACGCAAGGAGTGGAAATACCCATTTACTGCAAATTTAGAAGCCGAGTATACCGCCTGACCTGGTGCAGGAGTCTTTCCAGCTGCACTGCTCATCTAGATATAAAAATAAATCAAATGAATTTTTTTACCATCGCCTCATCCAGGGGTATATAAAGTACAGAAAACTAAATTTCTTGCACATATTAATCGTGGAACAGAACGATTACAAAAGTGGAGAAACTTTCCATAGTCCTGCCACGAGGGCATACTAAAAAGCAACCACCTGATTATCATAAGAACATGATAAAAACATTTTTCCCAAGAGAATTATTGTTTTATTATATTCCTTTTAGAGTATGGATGTACTTGAGTTTCACCTGCCTGCATAAAAAATTTGCATAGAAAAGGACTCTGAAAATCAGAATTGTATAAGAGAAGAACCAAAAAAGGAATGTGATCCTAAAAGATTGTACTAAATTAAGATAACATTAGTGGACTATACTGCAAGTCTGCAACAACCTTGGTAAACCACCAGCCAGCATTTTGTATGAGATTCTAAAGTTAAAGTATTTTCTTAATTAATAATTTAGTAGATTTTTGTCCGGAACAAGTTTTGCTATCAGGTTATGGCATCAAGATAACTGTAGTCACCAAACTTAACTGCACCTCTGATAATTCTACTTACCACAACAAGATGTCCTCTTCCCCGCTTCAGCATGTAAGGCACAAGCATCCGCGTCATAGATATGGGGCCCACGACATTCACATTTAACATTGCCTACTAACAGATCAGATATGATATAAGTATTTGAAGCAACACAATAGAAACATTTCATAATCGGATGTCATATATTATCAGGTCGCCATGGGTAGATGGATACCCACAGAACAGACCTGTTCAAAGAAACTAATGAAGAGTCATAAGAGCCTCAGGACTCTTTTTCTGACAAATCCTCTGTAGAGATGGATAGCAAAACCATAAAAACATGCTCATGCTTTAGATGACAAAAGTGTCCACCGAAAAAAAGAAGAAAAAAAGCAGCTTCCCTTTTTATAAATAAAAGTTACTCCAATATATTATACCAGGAAGGGCCTGCATCTTAAAGAACTTTTTTCTGCCAAGCTAATTATATACAAACTGACATCTCTTACAAGCTAGACACCTAGAAAACGTACATAGCCCATATGATGTACATTTGAGACTAAATGAAATTCAAGTGATATTTATAATTTCATTCGCGTTACTTGAATTCTTTTTTCCCTCCATCCTCCTGTTTTTGCAGTAATTGTAAAACTCTGCAATCAAGCTCCCTCTAAGTCTCCAAGTTTCACCTCTTCCCTTCTTTTTTTGAGAATGGTAATAATTTCTATATATCAGTGCACAAACACAGTGCCAACACCATATGTATAAATGTGAAGCTAAAACCGAAAAAGCTATCCTTTTTTTTTTAAATGGTAATTGTTTCTATTTTTGTAGAACAGTACATGGGTTGTACTGAAAACCGTATTTACATAAGGAACTCTAATAATACCAACCTATCCCTATAATAGAGTCTAACACATCAATGATAGAGACAGTATCATTAGAGTAAATTTGATTACACCAAAAACACAGTCACAATACAATTCAGTTTGACTTGTTGCATACTACTCTCCCTATTCTCAAAAACTCTAAGGTTCCTCTCTTTCCATATTGTCCACCAAATAGTGGCAGGGACAATTCTCCAGTTGCTTCTGTTTTTTGCTTGTGTCCCTTCTTCTTCCCGGCTATATAGAGCCTCTGAAATTCTCCCAGGCATGGACCAGGACATGCTTTTAAGTCACAGGAACAAATTCCACAATTGGCCAGTTACTTCACATTGGATGAACAAATGATTGACTTTTTTGCAGTTTTTCCACAAAAAAAAACATCTAGAGCGAAGTGTAATTCGCCTCTTCATTAAATTTTTCCTGTGTCAATACTGCTTCTTTAGCCAATAACCACACAAAGCAAGACACCTTGTAGGGGATTTTGGCTTTCCATATATGTCTCCAAGGCCACTTGAGTAACTGTAGATTTTGATGGTTCAACTTCTTGTATGCTGCACCTAGTTTAAAAATCCCTTTACTGCTTCCCAACCACTGCAATCTGTCCCGCCCTGTTTCCAGACCACTAAACTGATCAATGCTTCTCAAAAATTCTGTTACTCTTGGAATTTCCCAGTCATTGAGGTGTCTTCTAAATACAAAATTCCACCCTTGAGGAGTGCATAAGTCAGCTATAGTACTTTGTTTCTGAAGAACTAAATTGTGGATGTTAGGGAAGAGAGTCTCCATATTTCCTTCTGCATGCCAATCGTCCTTCCAGAATCTAGTTTTAATGCCATCTACCACTTTGATCTTGGTGTTTGGTTTGAATTCATTCCAAAGTTCTCTAATGGATTTCCATAAGCTAACACAATAAGGGGTGGTAACCTCCTTTGTCATCCAACTATCACTCTCTTCATATTTTTCCTTTATGACTGAGCCCCACATACTCTGATTATCATTTGAGTACTTCCAAAGCCACTTCATCCTCAAAGCTTTGCTCTGGTTCTTCATATTCTTGATCCCCAGACCCCCAACTCTCTTTTCTCTTTTCAGTGATCACAGTTTTCCATTTGACTAAGTGATACCCTCTCCTTTCCTTGTTCCCTTGCCACAAAAATTTTCTCCTGATGCTATCCAACCTATTGATGATTCCTGGCGGGACAGGAAATAATGACATCATATATGTTGGAAGTGCATCAAGTACAGAATTAATCAAAGTTAGTCTTCCCCTAGTGAAAGGTACTGAAACTTCCACCTTGCTAGCCTCTTCTCACAGTTCTCAATCACCCCATCCCAAATTTCCATAGACTTGGATTTTACCCCAAAGGCATACCTAAGTATGTGATTGGGAGGACACCCGCTTCACCTCCAAGTATTGACTTCAAAATTTCCATGTTTCAAAATTTACTGGATCTAGGAAGCGTTTCCTCCCGTTGACATGTACCAAACCTAAATCTAAAATTTCTAGGATAGCTACAGTTTCCAGTAGGGGTTCTTTACACCAAAAATGAAATAACAAAAGGGAGTTCATCTTGATCTTCGGAATTTGATTAGCCATGCCTCCAAAGTATCTCGAATTTCTTACCCTCCAAACAGTCCATCAAATACATTTCAACAACATAGAAAGATGTTTTTGGCATTGTCCACCAAAGACTCCAAAGAGCTTTTTGGGACTGTCCATTTGATACCTCATGCATAGAAAGATGTTCCAGATTTGAGAAGTCAACCCACAATGTAACATAGATGACAGTTTCAGCTTCCTTACCACAAAGATAGCATCTTGAAGATAATTGTATGTCTCTTTTTAAATTTCATGTGTTAAGCATGCCTGTTACTACCAACTACCAACCAGATAAAGCATTCCATTTTATATGGGATTCTAACTTCCCATATGTGCTTCCATGGCCACAACTAAGGCTGGGCACCGGACCGGAATGGGACCACCGGACCGGAACGAACCGGTACCGGACCGGAACGGGACGGTTTGACCGGGTTGTTGACCGGTACCGGGATGAACCGGATCGGAATTATCGGGATGGAGACTCGGTTCCGTCCCGTCCCACTATATACCGGGATAGAACCGGGACGGAACGGGATGGGATAAACGGGACGGCACATATAGCTATTTCAAAAAAAAAATTATTTTTTTGAGTTATTTTGAATTATGAAAATATGAATGTTTTTTTATTTTTCTAAGTTATATTAGTTTATAATATTTAAGTTTTAAAATTTATAATAATTTTACTTAATTTTATTTTAAAGATTTTTTTTTTTAATTTTTACGTATATAAGTTTGTAAGTTAAGTTTAATAAAGTTTTTTTAAAAAGTTTTTGAGCTTATAAGTTTTTAAGTTATTAAGTTAGACTTATAACTTGTAAGTTAAATAACTTAAGTTTGTAATTTTAAAAAATTAAATAAACAAAAACGAAATGCTAATAAAAGTAAATAATGACAAAAATATTATTTTTTATTTTAATTAAAAATGATTTATCGGGACCGGACCGGACCGGAACGGAACCGGGATGAACCGGTACCGGTATACCGGTACCAAATCATGATACCGTTCCGTTCCGTGTACCGGTTCAATGTATCCCATCCCGTCCCGAATACTACCGGACCGGAATGGTACCGGTACAACCCGTTCCGGTGCCCATCCTTAGCCACAACGCTTAGTCTTGACTGATTGGGTCATTCAGGATCCCATATGCAGAATTAACTGTAAATTTTCCTTTGTTATGCCCCTGACACCACATCCTGTCAACTTCTGCCTCAAGGGTCTTGAACACTGCAGAATAATTTTGGAACTCCAAAGCCTAAGACTTCCATTAGACTATCCTAATGTTTGCATACTAAGGATATACAGACATTCTCATTAAATATAACTTAATCTGGAAATATGTCTTCTTTCCTAACATAAATTGCTTATGATTGTCACTGAAAGGAAATATAATCTGGAAGGAACATATTCCTAGCCAAAAATATCATTGGAAACCAACAAATAAACAATAATAACTAAGGGTATTCTATATGTGGACATAATATCGCAGTTGACAAACACTTCCTTGTGTTTTAACATCTATTTTTGAGAAGGATTGTGTTTTAACATCTATTTTTGAGAAGGATTGTGTTTTAACATCTTTTGTAAAACGAGCTATTTGTGGTTGTGGGTGTGTACTACTGAATTGAGAGTCTGCTAGCTCTGATTGAATGATTAAGCAAAGAACCCATGAACTGACTAGGGTGGAACTTTATAGGCTAGGCATGGATATGGACCTAATCAGTCCAACGTGGTTTATGAAGACATGATACCTTGAGAGTTTCTTCTGTCACATCCAGTGCTGTAGATTTCTGCAATAAAGAGAATTAGATTATCTAACTACATCTTCATAACATTAACAATCATCTTGAATTGATCAAAGAAAAACTCGGTGAAAACCCAGATGTTAAAGTTCTGCAAGCTACAAAGAGAAAGTTGCAAATTTTAAATTGTCCTTCATAGTGATTTCTCACTCCTCTCCCCACCCACCTGCATGTACTCCAGTGATAGTTATAAAAGATTTAGCACCATTTGTTTTTACAAGGGGAACAAAGTTAAAAACTACTAGTTTACATTAAAACCCGCCACATTACTTGAAGTTTTAATTTGACATCCTCAGCAAGTGTCAACCCTCAACCTACAAAGAATTCCACAAAATTAAGGTTTTCTCTGATTTAAGAAACTTTTAAGTGTGAATGCTTTTAGTGTTTTCTTCCAACATTACTTTGAAAAAATTATATAAGAACTGACGTGGTATCATTTTGTTTCATGCCCAACCAAATAGGAGGCACAAAAGTTAAACATAAAGATTGACAAGTACACCAGAAGATATTTTTAAGAAGTGAAGGATGACTTTTTGTTGCACAACTCAATCGTCAAGAGCCATAACAGAAGTTCCCAGTTTCTCTAGATTGAAATAAAAATAGGACATAGTTGGCCAAACCATCTCCAGAAAATATTGAAGAGTCCAATTCTTCAAAACACCCTCATGTTCTATGTTTTTTATAGGACTAGCAAAAGAATGGAATATCCTCTATGTTAACAGGGTTCCTAATGATCTGTTAATTTAATGTTGATATATACGGGTTAAGAGAACTCCATAAGATGAGTTTGTTCATAACAAGCTTATATCATTAGCCCAAAAGGGATACTGTCACCATGAACATAATGAATCCAAATGAAAGCAGGAACAAACTAATATAATTGATTAGAACCTGAGTTAGATGAAAGAGAATAATTTGTCCAATAATGGAAGTTCAATTAATTGTGGGTTTCTTTATCAAAATATTGTGGACTTACTGGACGCTCATAGGCCGCATTGTGAATCATATAATCCACTCCAGCTGCATCAAAAAATGATTCAGCTTTCTCTACAGCCAATCTCAGACTATCCTCCCCAGATGTCAAGTCCAGTGGTAAAACCATCACATCTCTTGGTGCATATTTTCCTGATTTTAACAGATACAATAATGCCAAAGTATATAGCAGGATAGTAAGCAGTGAAGTAAGAAAGAAAGAGGCTTATCCTGCATCACTTAGAAAGCCTTACCTGTAAATTGTTGCTTGACATGCTGTAGCTCAGCTTCATTTCGAGCAGATATAATGAGTTTTGCTCCTAAAGTTGCAAGTTGTTTGGCAAGAATTTCCCCTTTTCACCAATATCCAAAAGACAAAGATAAGAAGTTTTTTATGTCAGTAGAGGAAATATTTTAGGGAGATGACAAACTTCTGACAGTTTATTTTTTTCCTCTGCAATAGCTGGCAAACCACACACAAGATGTAACCGCACTAGGCAAGCCTAGTGCGACCAGCTAGACCCAGAAGGCAAACCCCTTGCTTTCACTGGCAAGGAGTTTCGATCCAGTATGAAAGTCTCAATCCCAAACCACTAGGCCACCCGAAAGGTCAAACTTATGACAGTTAACTAGACAAATGATCATAGATTTATAGTATAAAAGACAACAAGTTCAACTGTTATGTACTTCGAAAGAACTAGTTTCATATAAATAAATTTCTTTAAAATCACCATAACTGGAAAAAAACAAATACCTATTCCACGACTAGCTCCAGTAATCCAAATAACCTGCACGGCTTAAAATTGGGCATCAAGAAAATAGTACTCCAAACACTTGCTATTTACGAATTTCTTAATAATCAAAATTCAGAAACACAAAAATAGGTAACCTTATCTTCAATTTCTTCGCGTTTCACTTTCCCTTTTGACAATAATGTGAAATCCCCTGATAACAAAATTTTGAAACTTCAGTGCTCTGTTCATATCAAATTCAGATTCAAATTCAAGATGCATCCATATCAAATAGTTACCATCAGCAGTGAGGAACTTGATGAACAAGAATACGAAGATAACAAGGAACACCAAACACAAGATCATCATAATTCTCAGTCTCTTAAATCTCACAATTTCTAGCGTTCGCCGCGAATATACTTGTTGTTTTCCATTTGTGTGTAACAAATAAAAATTTGAGGGTTAATTAAATATTTAATACGATTTTATTTTATTTTTATATTTTAAGTTGTTAATTATTGTAATTTTCAACTAATATATATCTTTCGAATTTTTAAGTTGTTAGTTATTGTTATTTATAATATTTCTTATTGCATTTTCAAATAGTATATCTTACCTCTTTTGTCTCAATTTATGTGGCTCTAATTGAATTTCAAAAGTCAAACAATTTTTTGTAGATATTTTATTGTCAATTATTATGATTTTATAATACTTTTTAGGGAAAAAGGTCGGAAAAATACTTCAATTTTGGCTGAAATTTCTGTTACGATACCAAACTTTATGGAGTACATTTTACCCCTGAACTATTTAATAGTATATTTTAAAGGTACATATGTACCACGTGGACACATTACTATTTATAATGATGCAATATTTATGATGTCCATGTGGGCACATAATATACCTTTAAAATGCATTATTAAATAGTGCAGGGGGTAAAAGGTCATTTTCAAAGTTCGATATTGTTACAGCAATTTTGGTCAAAGTTCGAATATATTTCAGACATTTTTCCCTACTTTTTATGTAATTTTTGAATAATACATATATGTTACTCTCTCTAATCAATTTATGTGGTGTAGATACAATTTTAAGAATCATTTACATTGTTTATGTCTTTAAAATTTTTAAGTTGTTTATTATTATGACTTAATGTCATGACCCGATTTTGAGTCATGCTGGCCCTGTCACGATTCAAAGTACCCCTTAGACGTGACATGGCGCATAGGGCCTCGAAAGGCAATAAACAAACCACTTAGCATACATCATACAAGATAATAAAGTTTAAGAGTTTAAAAGACAGTTTATATCATAAAGAGTTTGTCAAAAACGTAGCGGAAGTCTAACATAGTCTCAAAGTCATCTAGTACATCAAGAGTGATTGAGACTTAACTCATACATCATATACAATCTGTAAAAGTAAAGACAATAAGCAACTAAGGTTTCGGTCCTCGAAACATGAGGACTCACTAATCTTCAAAAGCTACTAATGTGATCACTAGCCACAGGGATGCGGAATAGGAGTGTCGGACCCTATATTAGTGAAACAATGTAGGCAAGAGTATGCGCTAGTACAAAGAATGTACCATGATAGCAATGCATATAAGATACGAAATCATGCTAAAAAGGGATTTTACATGATATGCAATAACCAAGCTAAATCATGAGATAAAAGGGTTAGAAAACATAAATCATAAACATGGTCAATGCAAGCTAATCATCTTTAAAACACTTGTTTTGATATTTCTCGAAGTAATCTTAGTTCATTATTGTAGGAGATTTACCTCTAACCTACATAAGACTATGTAAGCTATAACATAGAATCTGGTGTCTACCACAAACCGAAAAAGGGATGTCCTCACTTGCCAAGGTAAGAACCTTGAACTTCTAGCCTACGTGGATCCACTAGCTAATATCTATCTAAGACAACATCCTATGGTGGCACGTAAGTATGGGATAAGAAGATTGCTACTAGAAACCCGACCTCAAGCTACGGGAGAGCTTCCATCTCAATATACTTTCGGTGCTAAGCACAAATCCCACGGAATACTGATTAATCTTAACATAGTTTATCATTATGAGACATGGGTAATCGTCACTTGACTTATCATTAGAATAACTCCTTAATCTTGATTCATCTTAGGTTTAAAAACCTTTCAACCTTGTGAATTCTTTATGTGAGAAAACCCTTTTTACATTAATGTCTGAGTAGTATGTGAGAAATCATTTCACAACGCAACAACATTGATACTTCACTCTCAAAGCATCCTTAAAACATTTTCATCAATTTCATAAAGAACGTGCATATCTTCATAAATTCATCTTTCATCTTTCAAAGGCTTCATCATAAGATCCACTCTAGAAATCATGGATCATGAATGGGTTCATGCAAATTCAACTTAAAAACATGCAATTATCTCAATTCATGCATAAAAAGACATAAAATAACCAACTAGATCGTAATTGAAAAGAACCCGTGAGATTGAGTAAAAACCCCTAACTTCCATTGGAGATTCTAACTTGCAAAATTGGAGAATTTAGGAACCCTATAGAGGAAAGGACTCCATAGGTGCATACTATCATACATTGATGCCAAAAACTTGTAATTAATGGTGAATTTGGAGACTTGATCTTGAAACCCTAGACTTCTTCTTCTTCTTCCTTAGAGAGAGAAATATTTGAGAGGATGAACTTGATCAACTTTTGGGATTTTAGGAGAATAAAATTGAATTGGGTAATTTGAAGGTTAAAAATCATTATATATGTCTTTGGGTGGAAGGAAAAAAGACGTAGTATTGAGTTAAAAGAATTGAGAAAAGACCACGATGACCCTGACTTAAAACTGCCGAAGTGCCTCTCAAGAGGGGCTTCACGGGCCGTCTAGAGCATGATGGCTCATCTAGTGAGTCGTGAAGATGCCCTGTCTGATAGGGCTTCACTAACACAAGCATAAATTTTTACAACAGACTTGGAATTAGGCAAACTTGGTGGCATTGGAAAGAGGACCCAAAGATCTTTAGTTTATTGGTCATAGGCCACCTAATTCATTTTGTGGTGAAAAGATATGATCGTTTGAAGTTGACCCAAAATTCTAAATCTGATAAATCTCATTCACGGACGACTTCACAGACTAATTAGGCATTTTTAGTCCTTAACAGTGACCTGGGGTGAAACCTTACTGACTGGGTGACTTGTACGGACCCCTAAATGGGCCGTCCAAGTCACCACGGGCCTTCTGGGGCACCGTCCAGGTAACCCCTGCCTAAATAAGGTCCTGGATAGTTTTCACAAAGCTTTTAACGGGCCGTGGACCCCTACACGGCTCATCTAGGGTGCCGCAAAGTGTCCATGGTTCATCTTGGGTTAGTGACTTGCCTGTTTGACCCTTTTGGCCCCTTTTCAAATCCAAGGTGTTACAATATCTCCTTTTTGGGAACATTCGTCCTCAAATGAGATTCAAGACATCAAAAGAGGGTAGGAACTAGACCTAGCATCCTAACATGAATGCAATCACATAAATGCACATATCCGAGGAAGAAACTTCAATTCCAAGCTAAAACATGTTCAAAACATCATTTCATAAGGTCTATATGCAACTCATACTCAAATGCACATAAACATAAGGAAATTTATCAAGTCAACTCATTTTCTCAAAACCCAAGTTTTTTTTTCTCATGAACATGCATAAATGAGGAATCATGGGAAATATCTAAGACACATGAAACCAAAAGAGTAAACCATGAGGAACTGGATACCTCAAGCTAGAGTAGGGACGGAGGGAAATATATGAAGATAACGGGATATCAAATCGACCTTGGTCTTCGAAGTAGCACCCTCAACTAACTAATTCCTCCAAAGAACCTTCACCGAAGTAATTTCTTTATTTCTTAACTTCCGATTTCTCCAGTCCAAGATCTCAATCGGAACTTCTTCATAAGAAAGGCTATCCTTTATGCCAAGACTCTCCAATGGTACTATAGATGTCGGATCACCAACACATTTCTTCAACAAGGAGACATGGAAAATTGGATGCACCGATGCCAATTCATTAGGCAATTCAAGTTCATAAGCAACTTTACCATTACTACTCAAAATCTGATATGGGCCCACATAACGAGGACTAAGCTTCCCTTTCTTTCCAAATCTCATTACACCCTTCATGGGTTAAATTTTCAAGTAGACCCAATATTTTACATCGAACTCAAGATCTTTTCTTCTAACATCGGCATAGGACTTTTGTCGACTTTGAGACATTTTTAACCTTTCTCTAATAAGCCAAACTTTCTCCATAGCCTCATGTACCAACTTGAGACCTATCAAAGCAACTTCACCCACTTCAAACCAACCTATAGGAGATCTACACCTTCTACCATATAGAGCCTCAAATGGAACATACCAATACTTGAGTGATAGTTATTATTATACGCAAATTCAATCAAAGGTAAGTGATCATCCCAATTACCCTTGGAGTCAATTACATAAGCTCTCAACATATCCTATAATGTTTGGATAGTACGCTCCGCTTGCCCATCGATTTGAGGATGAAAGACCGTACTAAGCTTAACATGAGTACCAAGCCCTTTTTTGGAAAGATTTCCAAAACTTAGAAGTTAATTGGGTACCATGATCGGAGATAATGGACAAGGGCACTCCATGCAACCTAACTATTTCCCTCAAGAACAACTTAGCATAGTCCTCCACCGAATAAGAAACCTTTACAGGAATGAAATGAGCCAATTTCGTCATTCGATCCATAATAACCCAATTCGAATCATGTTGTTGCCGGGTGCTAGGTAACCCAACAATGAAGTCCATATATAAATCTTCCTACTTCCAAGTAGGAATACTGATATCTTGGGATAAACCTCCCGACTTTTGATGCTCAACCTTCACTTGTTGACAACTAGGATACTTTGGTTTGTGACTTGCCCGTTTGAGCCTTTCAAGCCCCTTTTCAAATTTTAGGTGTTACAAGCGCCCACTATAAATCCCCAATAGGCAAGTGAAAACCCAAAATAAAAACAGAATAGAATAAACAACTAGAAAGAAATAAGTGAAAGCAAATATAGGTTGAGAAAGTAGGGTTCGTAGCACATATATGTAAATACGATACAAAATATACAAAAGAAGTCCGAAAGTGACCGAGAAAGACAAATAATATATACGAGAAACCACTTCGGACCTGGTATCACCGGTACAAGAGTGTCTACGTACAAATTAGCTATATACATCAAGTATGTCTAAATCAAAATATAAAATATAGACACGTACAAAAGAAGGAAATCAACTATATTTGGACGCCAAGAACTTACCACGATTCAAGTCTGTGACAGCCATGGGAGATCCAATGCTCAGCGGGGTGGCTGGTGCTGGGAGCTACATGAGAAAGCGATGAAGAAGTGTAGCATGTGTACCAAAACACATGTATATTCTTCCAAAAATCCCAATTTCCCTCAAGTAAAAATAGTAGTCGCTCTTTCGGAGCTCTATAAGTGAAAAATCTTAGTAAAAATCATTTAAGTTTCTCAAATACAATTTTCCCCTCGTTTTCAAATACGAATATGTCAGAATGCAGATGTCACACTCACAATTACATGCAAAACATATTTAATACAATCACATAACACAACAATCTGGGTAGACGTACTAACCTGGAACTCCAACTAGTCCAAGTCCAAATCTAAGGCCTCATGCACACAAATATATAATAAAGCGATAAAACTTGAAATGATAAAAAGGCACACAATTCAACCAAGGCAAACCGACATGCATAAATCTAAGTTTCATGCCACCTAAAAACATTCTAAGGATTCTAAAATGTCAATCAAAGCTAAGGATCAACATAAACTAAGGTTTATCGACTACACACTAAGCTAAATAAATCGAAAATGACCAAATATATAATCTATGGATCATGCAAACCAAAAATCTAATTCTAAAGCTTTCTTAACGATCAATACTACTGGAAATATATACAATCTAGCTAAATCAAGTCTAAAGAGAAGAAATCATAACCTACCTCGAGGCCAAAACCGCACCCGAACCTCTAAATCAGAGTTTTTCCTTTCAAAAGGGCATCTGAGAGATGCCACACTATAAAATTAGTGATGAGAACATCAAAACAAGCAAAATAATACTCATATTGCAATAACATACTTTAGTATAAAAAATCAGCTCAGAATAAGATCGTAAGATCCGTGTGAGGAATCAAAAAATCAACTCCATCACAAGGTCTCAATAGCTCAAGAAGCTTGTTCCAAAAAACGGGCACAATTCGAGCAACGAACTAGTCTAAAATAGCCCACCAATTTTAAGCTCATGAGTGATAAAAATGGCAATTCAAGAGAAAAATCGAATGAAACTTACAAATTTAACCAAGAATTAACGATCCACACAATCCCACAATAATTTCTAGAAATTCCCACTAATTTTGATTCAAAATTGAGATCCAAAGTCACCCCAAAAGGTTGGTCTTAAAAAAAATGCATGCTGAAATTCTAGATAAACTTATTTCTAACTACTAGTCATTTACCTCCGCGAACGCGAGGCTGGTCCACAAATGCAGTGGTCAAGTTGATTGGTCCTCCGCGAATGCAAAGCATAGCCCACAAATGCGGTGGCTAAAAACAATAATTTCTATGCTCGTAGAGCTCAACCCGTGAATGTTATTCATTCGAAACCCCATGAACACAACGAACTATGCTACCTCACCAAAATCAATATTTCGAACTTAATGAAAGCGATGAAAAAACTAAAGGTGGACGTCTCGATAGATTTTTGATCAAGTCAAACACTTACAAAGGCAAACACAACAACAAAATACCAAATGCCATAAAATTACCAGCAAACATCTCGGGATCTGAACCAAAGGTCGTTCTAGACTAGAAGCAACATTCTAAAACTTACCGCACTGATAGAATTCTCATCCGAGCATATTTTCAAAAAATATTGACCGAAGTCAAACCTTTGCTAAGCTTTCACAACTATTTTGCCTTACGGCTCAAACTCACGTTCAAGGCCTCGAGTCCCAAACCAACCTATGGAACTAACAAAAATCTTATACGACATCAAATTCTCCAAATGTTGACCAAAGTCAACTCTTTCACTTAGAAGCCTCCAATAGAGAAAAAATCACCCAACTCACTCCCGACCACCTCAAGAAATGTGTCACCCATCCTAACACACCACAAATACTGTGAGAATGAGAAATATAGTAAAATGCACACAAAACAAGCAAATAACCACGAGGGTCATTACGACATCCACTACTAAAAGGATTTTTATCCTTGAAAGTAAAAGAAAAGAAAGTACCTAAAGGCTAGAAAATAGAAGGATATCGGGTCTGCATCTCAAGATTGGCCTTCCGAGTAGCCTCTTCGATTAGATGATTCCTCGACTGAACCTTCACCAATGGAATCTCCTTAGACCTTAACTTTTTAACTTGCATGCCTAGAGTAACTATAAGCTGATCCTCGAATGCTAACGACTCATCAAGTTGAACCGAATTTCACTGAAGCATGTGAGACTCATAGAGAACATATTATCTCAACATAGAGACATAAAAAGAAGGGTGAACGTCTGGAAGAGCTCATGGTAAGGCTAACTCATAAGCCACCTCTCCAATCCGTCTCAGAATTTCAAAAAAGGACAATGAACCTAGGGCTAAGCTTTCCCTTCTTCTCGAATCTCATCAATGCCCTTCATGGCTACACATACAGAAACACCCAGTCGCTAACCATGAACTCCAAGACCCAAACACTCCGATCAACATAACTTTTATGTCTACTTTGGGAAGTATGGAGCCACTCCTAGATCACACGAACAATGTCCATAGAATCACACAACAATTTGGTGCCCCATGACCTAACCTCGAAAGCATCAAACCAACCCACTGGATATCGACAGCTACTACTATACAACCCCTTGAATGGAGCCATCTGAATACTTAAAATGTAGCTATCATTATACGCAAACTCCACCAAAACCAAGAATTGGTCTCACTAATCTCCGAAATCAATAACATAGGCCCCAAGTATCTTCCCCTAAGACCTGAATAGTCCTCTAAAAATAATTGTCAGTCTGTAGATGGAAAGCGGTGATAAGCTCAACTTGGGTACCTAACTCCCTCTAAATAGACCTCTAGAAACATGAAATGAACTGAGTGCTTAATGTGTTGTGGATTTATGGCACTTGTAATACTCTAAACTTGGGATTTTGCGAGTTTTAAGCTTTGTTATTAGGTTTGATTGTGTTTTTTCCTTGTTTTGCAGGAAATCAGGTTTTTGGCACCTAAAGGACAAAAGGTAGTTTGGCAGTGGAATTTTGGCCATTTACGAGTCGTGTTCTGAACCACGAGCCATAGATGGACTCGTATATGAAAGAACACAAAAAGGACTCTCAGGTGTGAAGAGTATGATCCATCAATATGAGCCACAGAAGCCAGTTACTACCCATAGAAAAAAAATACAAAGTGAAAAAATGAAGGCCCACACCATGAGTGGCCAGGACAGACCGTACATCTTTCCATGGACTGTAGAACTTGTGCATGGAAAATATCCCGAGGTTGAGGAATTAGTGTCATCCACGAGGGGATTTTATGAACCGTAAAATGGACTACGATCTGTACAACTGAGCCGTAGAAGCTGTCGATTCCTGTTTTCCTATATGAGTTTTGTTTAGGTTTTAGATGTATATAAAGATTTTTTTAGGGTTTATTTTATTTTGTTATGTCATTTTGAGTTCTTGAATTATTAGTGAACTACTTTTTATTTAATTCTTGAATTTGTGGGATTTTAATTACATTTTGATTCGTTAAATTTTGACTCGTTAAATTTTGACTCTACAATTTTTTTAGCTGTGAATCCTCTATTTCTTCAGCTGTGAATCCTCTATTTCTTCATCTTCAGCCACCACCATGTTTAGAGACCAAGTAAGTTCTGAACTGTACCCTTTTCTATAGATTCTTCTACTAGGCTTTTAGAACTCCGACTTCAACTTGACCTTGATACTATGGAAAATGCCTCTTGAAATTCAAATGAGTTACCTCCGGATCTAAGCTAAGCATAACCTTGGGGAACACTGAGCTAGGTATTATTTGGCACCCTTTAAATACAATGATATTTCTATGGATGATTTGTTGTTTTTCCTCACCTTCTTCAGTTTAGGTTTAACAATATTGTTGTATCTCTATCCAACCAACTCCGATGAAGCTAAAGTTGAAATCATGCCAAAGTTGTTACAATGAGATGAATACCATCGCTCTAATTCCATGGATCTAGAGATAAATTGATTTCTTGATGTCAACATCTGGTCTGAGATTCATTCAACCAACCAGGTAAATTTATTATTCCTTTTCTTTAATCTAAATCTAATGGATTTAAACTCATAAATGGGATTAATACCACCACCTAGATTTATATCAATGAGACAGACACTAATAATTTGTTTTGTGCGAGATTTACTATGAACTTTCCAACTAAATTAGTGTTTCAGTTCCACCATCTGTCTCTCCAACCGGCTCTGTATAGCTGAAAATCATGTACCAATCTATACTTTTCAGGCCACTCAGACATTAACTAATCATTCTCGATGAAGTTAAAGCTATAAAGTTTACTCGTCCTAGTTTTTTAATCATATGAAACTCCTTAAAGCTCTCAACAGGTACATGATAAATAACCAACCAAATTTAATTCAAGTGAGTGAAAAGTCAATAGCCAACATCTAGATATCCTTAGTAACATCAATGAGTTTATAAGTGAATATAAATTGCTATCAGCTCTTAATTTGATTGGCCTTATCCTCAACTCAAGAATGCCACACTTTTCTGCATTGATGATTTTTCTACCTATTAGTGGTATCTCCTGAAAATGATTAAATTCAAAGTTACCTGCAACATCAAAGGATAGATTAGTGAAATAGTCAGCAAGAGTATTTTCCTCCCTTTAGAAGTATTGTACTCTTGTTGTCCCTAAAGTCCTCATCCCAATAAATGAGTTGACCTCCAATGTCACATGACTCCAAGGTACCTTCCAAACACCATTAATGATATTGATAATTGATAATGAATAAATTCCATTATAATTGGTTTAAATCCCTTCTCCACACAAAATTGGAGACCTCCCTTGAAAGCTATATCCTTAGCCACTAAATTGGTTATGTCTTGAATTTTCAATCCTTTTGTGCCAACTATATCACTAAAATAATTTCTTATACAGAAATCAATTGAACTAGGGCCACAATTACATCTTGATGCCCCATCTGTGTTGCATTTCCACCAGCCCAGAGGTGGGGGAGTCCACCTAACCACCCTAGTTAGGAAAACTATACTATAATTATCCAACAATTAACTTCATTCAGAATTGTTATATTTATGTATTGTATTATGCCTAAATTTTATTATACAGTATCATTAAATCCATTGTTAGATAACAATAAAAAATTTCCACATTGTGTAATGATCGAATTGGTGTAATTGAGTTGTTGCCTTTTTTTTGGTCATTTTTTTCTTATTATTTAGTAATTCTATTTTATCCTTTACCCTATATACCTTTTAAAAGTAGCTCTACCCCATATTTACTTTTCTTGTTTATCCTTCAAATTATTAATATGTTATATATAATGATGAAAAATGATATAACCTATCTAATCATTATATTCATTAAAACAATATAATAGGCATGATACAATACCACACACTACAATACAATGTGCTACATTATAGAACAACCATCCAAAAAAGTATTAATGATACTTTGGCCCAAATTTTTTTTATTGAAATGGAAGTAGAGGATTTTCTTATAACTTACCAATTTGAGGGGTAAAAATAAATATCATCCCGAAATAGAATCCATTTGATAAAAAAAACAACTTTTTTAAAGACAGATTTAGAAATATCATTCAAAATATATGGGTCAAACTCCAGCTTAAATATAAAATCTAAACTCTGACCTCTGATTGGTTCATGTGTGTCATAAATGTTATCAAATATATTGTGTGAAAAGGTTTATGTGATTGACCAAGACATGCCGTTTTATATATTTGACAACTTTTGATTGGTCATTATTTTGAACGAGGAATACCATCGTATTTGAATACGTGACATCTTTCTGTTGGTCTTGAATTAGACTGAGATGACAAGTGTTATATTGTCTGACTTAAATTTGGACCTCAAGATGAAATGAATCTTGTATTTGAATATAATAAATAAACTTATTTAATTGTGTAGTCCAAATTACTTGTTCAATCCAAATGAACATGAATTTAATTCAATTTTTTGGTATGAACTTAATTAAAATGTATGTGTCTACATACGTATATAAAATAACATATTATAATTTCCTTTTTTTAAATCTTTTTGGTTAAGCAGGGATTTCATATTAGAAAATTAAAAGGTCTTTAGTACAAAAGTAGATGGGCCATCCCTCATATTTGAATGTTCGGCCGTGGTATGACCTCGAGTTAAGGTTTTTCAAAACAAGATGCTTCTACAAAAAGAAGTTTCATCGATGTCTGTTGTAGAGCTTATTTGACACACAGTGGAGGAACTTCCCAAAAAGTAGGAGCATCGTGGGTCCCATTACTCGCTCCCTCCTTTGCTAGTGCATCCGTTACCATATTTTTCTCCCTATACACATGTGTCGGGTTAAAACTCCTAGCTGCTTCATCAATGATCTGCATTCAAGAATTATGTTAGCATAATGAAGGCGACCTCTATTATTTTTAAAACCACCAAAGGTGGCGATTAGGCATTACCTAATCTATCTTTTAATATTAGGAAAAATACAGAATTGGTGTATTGAATTTTTGTCCAAACCACCTTGAGAAATAAGAAGGATAAACAATTCATCCTTGTACAAAAAGGTCCCAATACAGTGGTACATGAGTTTGGTCATGAGAGTATGGTAACATCTAGGGTGCATAGATACAAAGTGTAAAATACACAGATCCCATGAACCAAAAAACTAAAATAAATTAATAATTATCAAATGTTAAGGACTTCCTTTGTGCTCAAATTATGAAATTTGGTGTTCCACAGTGTCATTCTTCAATCAGTTTTTGACTTCATTGAAAAGAGTCTATTCTTCATGAAGAAGGAATATTTTCTTTGTTTTTCACCCATATTAGCAAGGTACTCTGCCAAGCTGTTTACTTCTCTATAATAATGTTGGAATTTGTAATTACCATTCCTCTTCTGGAAATTAATTTGGCCAATAAGATGAACAATATCAAAGTGGACATTGGAGTGATCATTGATCATGGAGTCATATTCTATGTCACATTCGTGTATCCATTAGTGATGCACAATTGCATTACCTGAAGTATAGAGTTGGATTCAACAACATTATTAGTACATGGATCAAAAGACCATTCTTATCCCTAAGGATGCCTCTTCCACTTGCATTGCTTGGGTTTCCTTTGTTGCATCCATCAGTGTTTAATTTGAACCTACATGGACTTGGTTAACTCCACCTTAGACATTTGATGTTAATCATGGGTTTGAGTTTTTCAATTTGTATTACAGTGTTTCTCTATTGTTGATTGTAATATACTTTTGGGAACTAACAAATGAGAAACATTCTGATATGACGGATAACATGGTTGATAATACTGCTTGGAAAACTTTTGATGTCCTCATACTTATGACTATATATGACTTTCTAAATTTCCCAACAAAAGAATAGAGGAAGGTAATGTATTAGCACCGGGTGAACTTTATTCTTTGTGCTACTTAGCTATCAAGTAATAAGAGTTTCTTATTTTGTCTTGTCTATTGTTAATGCCACAAGAATTTGAGAAGAAATTGCATACCGGATTAACAAGTTTTTCTTGTTTGAAGAGGTGATCCACATTCTCTATGCATTCTTGCTCACAACAGATGCACTTTGAAGGTCGATGAACTTTGAATCTTTGTAGATATTCATCATTTGGTAGTTTGTTAGACAATAACCTGAGCAGGGTAAAGGAAATCTTGTGCGAGACCTGTTTTGTCCATGTTTTGGCAGCAGTAAGAGTAGTAGTATTACTACTTCTCAGTACTTGCCAGGTAGATTTATGGTGAAAAAACCATTTTGATTTGGAGTTCAAATATGCATGTCATTGTTGTGTCTCATAATGTCAATGGTAGAAATTTGGCTTACAAAATAATTAGGTAGAATACTGTTAAGCTTAGCGAAATTCCAACCATCATTAGTGATAAATTCAACCACTTTGACCTTTTTAGAATGGTAAGTGTCTGGAAAATGATGAGCAATAGGTCCTAAGCCTATCAGTTATCCCACAAAAAAGATTCATTACCATTAACAATTTTCCAAAAAATATGTTTTTCACAAAGGTTTATTGAGTCATGAAGTCTTTTCCGAATATGAGATAGTCCTGAAACAACATTTGTGGAAATCGTATTTAGTTCTAAGCGAGTTAGTTTTTTCCATCTCACAAGTTGGAGGCCATGGAGGATGGCATGGAGTTCTGCCTGGGTGGCGTTTATGTATGTGAGTTTCTTCCTAAAGTCCCATAGTGAAGAAACCTTACGCCCTATACAAGAACTAGGTTCTAGTTAATTTGCCTAGATAATGATACAACACAGCAAAACAATTATTTTATCGTGGAAACCTTCCTTTCTCTGGGAAGGAAAAACCCACAATACACTTTTATTACCTTCAAGAAAAATTCAAGATTACAACTCAAAAATCATAGGGACTAACTCTAGTACCTTTACTTTTTAACGATTAACTATAATCGAAGATTCTACTCTCCAAGAAGCCAAACTCACTTCTTGTTACAATTCTCTCAAAACTCTGTCACACACTCGGAACAATAATTCCTAAGCACTGATTATGAGACGAACCAATGCAAACTAACTCTAGAAAGAAATCCCAAATCTAGTTCTTCTTTCTTCTTGCCTTTTAATCTCTTAAGTCGCTCTGCCTTTGTTGGAAATTTCTCTCGATTTGTAATTGCAGAAGCCAATTTTTCCTTCTTTGGCTTCGTCCTTTTATAGATGTGTATTAAGCCTTAGTCAACTTCTACAAGAAAATAAATTAATTTTTCCTAGAAAAATAATCCTTTTCCTTATAGGACTTGTTTATCTCCTTCCCTTTCCGCATAGGAGACATTTGCCTCTATTCTTCTCATTATTTGGCTTGGATTGATGTTTTAAATATGTTTCCTATTGCATATATGTTTGTGCAATCTTTTACCGTTATTTTTATATTATGTCTGGTACATGCTTGTGAAACTGGTTCATGTTGTCATCATCAAAAGCTATTTGTAAGTTTTGGCAAGTCATCAATTTCCCCCTTTTTGATGATGAAAAATATACTCCTTTACTGCATTTCAACAAAGCACTCCTTCCCCCTTTTGACATATAAAAAAGAAGGGTAAAAGATAAAAATAGCATAAGATAATAACAATCCCAGAGCCTTAAGGGCAACAGTCAGCAGGGCAGACATAAAAACAAACAATATCTAATGATATTATCCATCCACACAAGATACAAAGATAACAGTCAGTTACAGATAGAGAGTTAATCAAAACATGATGCACAATGTTTAAAGCTCGGTACGAGCTCCAATAAAATATCCAACAAATATAAATCATAACAAGTAATAGTATTGTCTCAAAAGAAGCAAAAAGGAAAGTCTGGCATAAATATTTAGGATGTGGAAGGAGGAGGGGTGTGAGATAAGGCCAATAGCTGTAACACACGGTCCACTCGAGCATCGTTGTCCTGTTGTTGCTACAACAACTGGTCTTTTAGTCTAGCTACTTCCCCCTACGACTCATCTAAGTTAGTGCGAAGAGTCTAAATTTCAGCAAGAAGGGCGTCATTTTGTTCTTGGCAACATGAATATCATTGAGAATGGTGGCAACTAGGCCAGTAACCCTAAGATCAGCAGTAGAAACCTTGTTGGTATTATCAAGTAGTCTGCAGTAAGCAATATTAGACATTGTAACCCTATTCTGAACCCTTTTCCCCCCAAAGGAACCACAAAGGCTCTAAACACAATGGTAAGGAGGTTTCCAAATGCCAATTGATGGGGACCAGGTTTAGGATCAACCACTCATTCCATGTGTTTGATCATGAGAGAGGGCCAGTCAATAGGTTCTTTGTTTTACAATGCATAGCTATCCCATGTCCTTGAAGGATTCCTTATGGCATCTCTACCCTTTAGGTAGAACCCCATTATGCACTAATTCGTACATCAGTTTGTGAAAGGGTGTCATTTCCTCCTTAAGCACCTTTTAAGGTCATATGTGACCCACCCTTGAGAGTAGTTAGACGCGAGCATACATTTCTCATCCTAAGACCAGACATATTCAGCTAACCCAAGCGTTGGGATATGAAAGATTTCACTAAGATGAACATTATCCAAAACCAATTCAACCCCATTTACAAAAGAAGTAACAATGTTGTCTTTCAAGACATTGAGATTCACATAGAATTCAACAATCTTATTCTCATACACCTCTAACTTAGTGTCCAGAAATAGATCAGCCCAACGCTGAAAGTTTAACAACCCAAGAACCCTTTGAATGAAAGGAAAAGACCTAACCTCAGGATGGAAATTTTTTTCCCTTAAAGATGATTTAGACCCAAAATACCTTTCTTTCCACATTTCCAAGAATTTAGTCACATTCTTACTAATCTTTTGTGGTGGGAGAGAGGAATTAGAGGGAACAGAGTCATTGACTCAAGGGTCTCATTAGGTCCAGAATCAAGAACAACATGAGATCAAGGGGATCGAACCAGAGAGTTATTGGCACGATGATGTTTCATAGTTGATTCGGCAACCTTATTGAGTTGGGATTGACTGACACTTCATGTGAAAGGAATTTGGATAGTGGTCTATTTTATGGCAATATGCTTGTGTGGTTTCCTGGGGATATTTTGGAAAAGTTGATTGAGGGGAACATTATCAATGTCCTGGTTTTGTGAGGCGGTGGGTTGTGGGAGTATTGGGGTAGTAGAGGTTGTGGGGGGAGATATCTCGATGGAAGATGGTGAAGACAGTGGTTAGAGGGGAGTTTGGATTGGAAAAGATAGATTAGGGTTAGGGTTTTCTATAAAGGGGTGGAGATGACGAAGGGGTGAATGGGTCTTTGGAGGCTTAGGGCAGGAAAAGAGATGATGACTGGGTCGGAGATGGTGACCGGCAAGGAGGGGATTGGTTTGTGAGAGTGATGGAGGCGATAACTTCCCCCTTAGAAGATGCCCTAGGTGAACCGGGTACAAATGCATTTTCTGGTGAGGAAGAGGACGAGTCCTCATCATCAGAGTAAGCAACTAAGTTTTTGGGTGTATTCATGGTGATGAAAGATTCTGGGTTGAGGGGATTTTTGGGTTCATTTTTTGAGAGATGAATGTAAAGGATTATTGGGAATGGATGAGTAATGATGGGATTCTGACACTTTGATCGGATGTTTAAGAGACTATTGAGTTTTCTTATGTGAGAAGAAACTCTAGATCATTGGTAATGAGTTTTCCCGCGTAAATGTCAGAGTTTTAAATGTGGGTGTATATGGATGGACCAGGTTCATAAGCATCTTTCAATACAAAACCATATTCTTGAGTGTGATGCATAGTTGAATATACTGAGGATGAGTGCATACATGTTAAGATGAGAACTTGTTCCTTGACATGAGAGCACCTTTGTAGCATAGTTATAGGAAACTAAGGGTAATATCATTAGATCTTATTAGAGTGTTGTCCTACTGCAAGTGTGTACCTGTGATAAGGTACCAATATAATTTGGTATATTTATATACTGAGATTATTCTTCTAACATTTCATCATGAATATGCCACATAAGAGAAAAATATTCTTGATACACTAGCCGAGTGTAGTCGATTTCTTTGAAATTGTTCTTTTCCAAATGCTATGGTAAAAATATTGGCAACCTGGTCCTTAGTTTTTGCAAAAAGTCATGATGATGAGTCCTTTCTTCACATTGTCCCTGAGAAAGTGGTGGCGTACATCTATATGCTTTGTTTGTTTGTGTTGGACCGGGGTTTTGTCATATTAATGACACTTGTGTTATCGCATCTGATAGATATACAACCTACTTTGATTCCAAAATCTTCAAACTATTGTTCTATCCATTGGAGTTGAGCACAACAAGAGGCAACTGTGACGTATTCAGCTTCAGTAGTAGACATGGCAACCTTTGTAGCCCATGACACTAGGCATGGTCCCAAAAAGTGAGCTAATCCTTGATCATCAAGCTTGTTTCAGAATACCCATCTAGTTCCTATAATAATTCTATCATGAGGCTTAGAAACCAGGTTCCAAACCTTGCTTTGTTCAAACTGAATCAATTCTTCTTGCATGGCAATAATTCAGTCTGGATACATGAGAGCCTCTTTGATGTTCTTTGGTTCAATAAAGGACAAGTAAGCTAAGAAGGCACACATGTTCCTTAGTTTAGATCTGGTATGGATCCCTGAATCTAGAGGAGTAAGAATGTATTGCACTGGATGAGAGCTCTTGTGTTTCCAGTTGCTTAGTTGAATTGTATGTGTATTTTCTATGGATGATGAACCAGGTTCCATAAGACTATCTTCATCAGTTGTATCTTCTATCTCAAGAGCATTAGCTACTGATTCAGGAGTAGGTTCATTTGGTGAATCATCATCAGAGTTAATTTCTTCAGGTTGCTGTGGATTTGTCATACCTATGTCATCTGATCATCTTGCGAATTCTTTTTTATTGAGCTATTTCTTTAATAAAAGGTGATGTGGATACTTTCCTCAAAATTATTTGTTCTTTTGTTGAATACCTTATAGGCCTTGCTTTGTGATGAGTTCCCAAGAAATATTCCTTCATCGCTTTTGGCATCAAACTTTCCCAGAGCTTCTTTGCCATTGTTGTGCACATAATAGACACAACCAAGTGCTCTGAGATGTGCCAAGTTGGGTTTTCTCCCTTTCAACAATTCATAAGGGGTTTTGTTCGGTACTGATTGAATCATATATCTATTGATTAAGTAGCATGAAGTATTTACTGCCTCAGCCCAGTAAGACTTTGGGAGATTACTTGATATTAGCATGGTTCGCATGATATCTTCCAAGGTTCTGTTTTTGCGCTCAACTACACCATTTTGTTGCGGTGTTTTTGGAGCAGAGAAGTTGTGATCAACACAATTTTTGGCACACAGTTCCAAGAATTTTGAATTTTCAAACTCTGTTCCATGATGTGAACGAATGCTAGTGAATTCACATTTAAACTTCTTTCGAACACGTTTCACAAAAATTTCGAACTATCATATGTCTCATCTTTAGTTGCAAGGATATGGTCCAAGTGTATCTGGTGTAGTCATCCACAATTACAAAAACATATTTTTCCCTCAACTTTGCACGCACATTGGTCCACATAAATCCATATGAAGTAATTCTATAGGCTTGGTTGTACTTACCATTGCTTTTGGGTTGAATGAAGATTTTACATGTTTTTCTTGAGCACATGCTCCATAGACTTGATTATCATTGAATTTCCTAGTAGGTAACCCTTTGACTAAGTCTTTCTATATGAGTTTGTTTAGTGTTAAGAAAGTTATTTGTCCCAACCTCTTATGCCAAAGAGAGCTGTTACTATTAGCATTGAGGCATTTAAGCGAATTCTCTTTATTACTCATGATATCAGCTTTGTACACATTCTTATGCCTCTTTCGAATAATGACAAGTTTCCTAGAGATGTTATTGAACACTATACATTCATTTCAAGTGAGGAGGACATTCTTTCCTTTGTTTCACATTTGGAACACACTCAATAGGTTGTGTTGTAGTCCCTTTACATGGTACACATTGTCTATTGTTTGAGTATGATTGGGGCCAAACTTTCCGCTTCCCAGTATTTCACCATTTTTTTGTTTCCAAAGGCTACATTTCCACCCTTGAATTTACTCTGTGAGAGGAATTTTTTTTGTCACCAGTCATGTTTCTGGAGCATGCACTGTCCAGACAATTGCTTTAGCTCTCCTCCCACTGATTCCTGCATCAACATTCAAAGGTTAGTTTTGGGTAACTAGATCCACTTGGGTCCCTATTTTTTAGTAAACAGATGGATGAGATTTTCTTAGCCCATCTTGGTAGGAGCTTTGGTTTGGGAAACTGTCACGACCCGCGCCTACACCCGAGACGTGTCTGGAACTCGAGAACTATTGCTGGTTTATAAGCAAACCCTTATCCTAGTTGACTACAAGAAAAATACTAACTCAAGCAGACACAAGCATCAAACTGAAATACATACTTAACTATATTTTACTAAAACTCAAAACTCTTTGAATATACTGAGTTGGAAACATAAGTTTTAAATAAAACATCTGAAAATGAAAAACTCCAAACCATCTATCTATGAAACCTCTACTGTATATATACGAGTGTCGGGACAAGATCCACGACACATTAAAATGCTACTACGAACAACTTATAACAAACTTGAGTCCTACGGAAGCAAGGAGACCTCACTCAAAAGTTGAGAAGCGGATGAAGTGAACTCAATGAAACTCATGTTAAGGATCCTAAGTACTTGAATCTGCATCATAAAAAAAATGCTGGTTGAGATATCAGTACATTGATTGTACAAGTATGTATTATAGATGAATAAAAAATAACTGAACTTAAAGAACTGCAATAGATATAAATATATACTTAATTGAATTTAAAAAATTAAAGGAGTAAAATCATTTAAAACTTCACAAACACTTACTCATCTATGAAACTCAACATAATAAGTGATATAGTAAAAATACATTTTAACTTTATTTGGGAGATTATCTAACCGACAACCATCACTATTAACTACATGATGATACAACGTCTCGCCCACGCTGCCATAACTTTCCTATACCGTGCCGGGTTATAGAACCTATCAACTAAGTGGATCCACTAATCAATAAGGATTCATCTAAAAAGTATGATCTTGTACCGATGTTGGCAAGCCATGGTTTATGAGGATTTTGAGTTGTTTGACCTCATCGCTATATCGATGCTCAATATTACTCCTAATAATACATAACTCATTTATGGTTCAAGTATACTCTAACTCATCCATACTAGTAACTCTTACTCTACCTTCTATCATGAAATCTACACAAATTCATCACTTCTTAGTCTAACCATAAGGGAAACTCCTCATGAATAACTTACTGGGTGCATTACTGCAACAACATAATTTGCCTCATCACTATCTCCCTTTCTTAGATTACTATACCTCTGCATGCATTCTTCTAACTCTGGGCACTTCTACTATTACTGGCTTATGATATCTCAATTCACACTAGCTTCTAGGTGGAAATACTACCCAAGCATTCTAAAACACACTCCTCTATTAAAGGGTATCATCTGAAACAAGACTTAGAGAAGAGAGTCTAGGAGTCCATCTCACTTTTAGCTTGAGTGCACAATTGATATGAATAAGAGTGCATTATTTCAAATTCAAACACTTAGGCCCACTCACGAGCTTCTCTCAATCCCCTCTAGAGTCTCATGACTTTCTGAAGACTTTTGCTTAGAGTAACTCATTGATAAGGATCTGGGTTTTCTTTTCAACCACCTTGAGTATGAGGGGTAGTCTAATGGATTTGAGAAAGGCACGAGTATGAATAAGTTCCTTGTGACACAATTCTATTGCATGATTTAGAGTATGAAAGAAGGGAAACGTTTCTTAAATATCTATAGTCTCTCATTTATATAAGTGGGGCCCTCACAACCATAAAAAAGATTCTAATGACATAGCTTCATAGACACCCTAGGACACTTGAACTCTATGCTCTGATACAAAGTTTTTTATGATCCGAGCTTACACCCTGGATATGGCCGACACTCGAGAACCATTGATTGTCTCCAAGCGAACCCTCATTCCGATTGACTACAAGCGGAAGTCTAACTCAAGCATACACAAACATCAAATTGAAAGAAACGTGTAATAATATTTTACTGAAATTCAAATCTCTTTGAATATACTGAGTAGGAAGCATAAGTTTTAAATAAAACATTTGAAACTAAAAGACTCTCCAAATTTTCTATCTATGAAAACTCTACTCTATAAAGACGAGTATTGGGACAAGATCCACGACACCTCAAAATGCTACTACTAATAACTTATAAAAAACTCGAGTCCTCCAGAAGCAAGGAGGCCTCACTCAAAAGCTGACCAAGGGATGAAGTGATCTCAACGAAACTCCTATTAAGGATCCTAAGTACTTGAATGCAGGTCGAATGACATTAGTACATTGAATGTACTAGCATGTAATATAGCTAAATAACAAATAACTGAACTGAAAGAAATACAACATATATAAATAAATACTCAAGTGATTGTAAAGAAATAAAGGAGTAAATTCATTTAAAACTTCACAAATACTGACTCATTTATGAAACTCAACATAATAAGTGATTTAGTAAAAATACACTTTAACTCTACATGGGAGATTCTCTAAGTGATAACCATCACTATGAGCCATGTGATGATACAATGTCTCACATACGCTGCCAGAACTGTTCTATACCGTGCCAAGGTATAAAATCTCTCAACTAAGTGGATCCACTAAGTAATAAGAATTAATCTAAAACGTATGATCTTGTACCCATGTTGTCAAGACATGGTTTATGAAGATTTTGTGTTTTCTAAACTAATCCCCATTTGATGCTCAATACAACTCCCAATAATACATATACTCATGCTCAAATTTATAAAACATATTCTTTCTCTTGTGTGAGATAATTGCTCAAACTATCCTCATAAAAGAGGTACCTACTCTAACATATCTCGGAATTCATAAACTCTTTTAGAAATCAAAATTTATATTTTATCAATGTAAAAAGTGATACATTTGAGAATACTTAGTTCCCTTATACTCTTACTCAATTCATATTTGAAAACTCTTTCTCAAAACTCATCATTTTCTCTCCTCATAAATCAATTTAAAGATAAAGCATTTGTTTTGAAAAGATTCTCAAATTTAACTCAACAGTAGGGTTCATTATGAAATATAGAAATGAACAAATAACATCAAAGATCTACATACAATGATAAATAACTCAATACTCAGGAATTAAGTACTCATAACTCAACAATAGAACTAGTCTCAAGAATACTCAAAATCAAGAGTAAAACCCTAAATTACTCTTTTATTGAATTTAGACATATGTAGGACATGAGGACGAACTAGTCCAACAAGAACAACATTCATGAAGAATTTTGAAGAAGAACTTGATTGAAAAACTTGAAACCCTAGCTTGAAGAAGAACGATCAAGAAAATATTTCTTGAGATTCTTGATTTAGGTTTTTTGAAAACTCTATGACTAAGAATTATGATTTTCATTAATGATCCATAATTGTATGAAAGAATTTGAGTTGAAAGAAATGAAATTCTTGGAGAAGGACTTACCTTGAAGAGGAATCTTGAAAAATATTGAAAGAATCTTGAATGGAAGTCTTATGTTTTGATTTTACTTAGGGTTTTGCCTTAGGGTTTGAAAGATAAGATATGAAAATTTGATTTATTTGGGTCTTTTATTAGTCAAGAAATCTGTTTAGAGTTTTCTCAGAGGTAAAAAGACAATGTTTTCCCGTCTGCTAATTTATCACTACATCGTGTCAATTAACTAAAATGATCATGACTATTTACTTGGAACTTGGACTGATGCAAAATTGGTGGAGTTGGAAAGAAGATTCAAATACTTTTAATTTGATAGGTTATGGGCCATCTAACTCTTTATATTCCAAGATATATTGTCGTTTAAAGTTGACTCAAGTAAAATCTTATATAGAAACTCAATCAGTAAGAAAACTTTCAACTCAACTTTGTGCTAGGAGATTCTAGTGATCTTAATTTATATCCGAAATCATTCCCTCACTAGCGGATTGAAATTAGCACCTAAGAACAATTAAGAATCACTCGACACAACCTTATACATAAATGAAGAATAGTATGGGTCTTAACTTAGAAATTTTTGGGGTGTAACAGAACCAATTTCGTGATTTCTTCCCCAAATGGTTTGTTAAGAATCCTTAGATTATTCTCATGCGCTATAAATTGTTTATGGCATGCATATCTTTTATGTCCGGTTAACCCACAGTGAAAGCATAAACAGTCTTTGTTAGGGTTTTCATTTTAAATACTCTTCTTGTTAAATCTTATTCCATGTCTAGTTGAGGATTGACTCTTTTGGATGCTATCAAGCATGATGGAGGATCTTGTCTATCTCATATTATGCGTTGCTTCCATCTTAGTAGTATGAAGCTCTTTGTAAATACTTCATTCCTTTTAGTCATGGAATGTAGATCATTGCTTAGTTCTTTTATTTTATTTTGAAGATAATGATTGTTTTTCTCTAAGTTCTCATTTTCTTCTCTTAAAGATGCATATGTTTCCAACATTTTCTCCTTTTGGAATTGGTCGACTGGTATGAATCTATGAGAGTGCTTAGTAGAGATTCAAGTTTTCTTTTAGAATATGAATGAAGACTTATTTTGATGTGATGAAAGCTTACCTTGGACTATTTGTCATCTTCTTCATCATTTTCATAATTCGTTCCAACCATTAGGGCCAAATCACTTCTTGAGATTGACAAGTGTTTATTTCATCTTCTTCTTGTGTTACGACGACTAGTGTGAGAAAGTCATACTTGTATGTCTCTTCAATTGCAAATAGTGACTGGTGTTCGAATCCTCCATCCTCAGACTCTTTCTCTGATAGATTCCCTATAGCTACAAAGGCCCGTTTTTACTGAGAGATTAACTTCTTGATTGGTTAGACTTCTATTTGTGGGAAATCTACTTATCATTCTTGGTCTCTTTTGTTTTCTCTGGACTATTTCTTTTGTGCTCTAGGGTCCATAGTGGACGAAATTTAATAAAGTGATCTGGAATTCCATATTTGTGACAGACATGTTCTTTTGGATCTTTCTCACTTGTTTTCTGAAAATTCCTTCTTTGAAACACTTGTCCTTTCTTTAACATTCTAGAGAACCACTTAGTCATTAGTGTGAAGTTTTATTCTAGTCTTATGGTGTTGTAGCCTTGAGAACCAAGTTCTTCTCTTTTCTCTTTCCTCCAATTTTCTTTTCTTAGTTTTTCTTGAGATTATAGGTCATGAGATTTCCAATGAATTCATCCATAGCTAGGTTATCTAGGTCATGTGCTTCAGTGATGGCTTCTACCTTTCTCTCCCATGATTCTGAAAGAACACTTAGAAGTTTTCTGAGAGCCTTTCCGTTGGAAATTACCTCTCTTAGTGAGTAGATTTCATTGATGATTGTAGTGAACCTAGTATGCGTGTCTTGAATTGTTTCGCCTTCTATCATCCGAAACAACTCATATTGTCTATTTAAATTGTCAGTCTTAGACTTCTTTACATGAGTTGTTCCTTCATGAGCAGTTTGTAGAGTTTCCCATGTTGTCTTTTCATCCTGATATGATGAGATTCGATTGTACTTATCTGTTCATATGCCACATATCAGAATCTTCTTAGCTTTTGCATTGTTCTGAATTACAAGTTTGTCCGCAGTATCCCATTCCTTTATGTACTTGGGTACTTGAGTAGTTCCATCGGTTCCATTCTTCATGGGAATGGTAGGTCCATCCAACACAACTCCCCATAGGTCTAGCTTTTATCCTATTAGATGATCCATCATGAGATTCTTCCACCATCCATAATATTTTTCATTGAACAGTGGTGGTCGTGTTTGGGAAGCTCCTTCTTGTGGGGTAAGTGGTGCGACCATTGATTCTTTTCAAGATGTGAATCTTTTTCGATGAAAAGACCTCCTCTAATACCAATTAAAGAAACCTTACCCCATATACAAACCAAGTTTCGGTTAGTTTGCCTAGATAAAGAGACAACACAATAAAACAATTATTTTATCGTGGAAACCTTCCTTGCTCCAGGAAGGGAAAAACCACACTACAATTTTATTACCTTCAAGAACAATTCAAGATTACAACTAATTAATAACAGAGACTAACTATAGTACCTTTACGTTTCAACGATTAACTATAATCGAACATTCTACTTTCCAAGAAGCCAAACTTACTTCTTGTTACAATTCTCTCAAAAATTTCTCACACACTTGGAACAATGATTCCTAAGCACCGATTCTGAGACGGACCAATTCAAACTAACTCTAGAAAGAAATCCCTACTCTAGTTCTTCTTTCTTCTCACCTTTGAATATCTAAAGTCGCTCTGGCTTTGCTGGAAAATTCTCTCAATTTGTAATTGCAAAAGCTGATTTTGTTATTCTTTGACTTCATCCTTTTATGGATGTGTATTAAGCTTTAGTCGTCTGCTACAAGGAAAGAAATTAGTTTTCCTATAAAAATAATCCTTTTCCTCATAGGAATTGTTTATCTCCTTCCCTTTCCGCATATAAGTCATCTGCATTTATTATTCTCCTTATTTGGCTTGGATTGTTGTTTTAAATATGTTTTCTACTGCATATATGTTTGTGCGATCTTTTCCCGCTCTTTTTATTTTATGGTACATGTTTGTGAACCCGGTTCATGTTGTCATCATCAAAAGCTATTTAAAAGTTTTGGCAAGTCATTACATAGCCATTTTTTCTTTTAATCTGACGTAACTATAACTATAAAAATGTAGCATGTTTAGAGGTTTATATTTTCAAAAAATATTAATAATTATCAACCTCAATATTTGATTATTAATATTTGGTTTGCTAAGGCCAAAGTTCAATTGGGTGTCTCGAAAGTTATTTTTTTAAATGGACAATGATTGGATCCATTTGATAAATTGTCCTTTCAAAATAGAGTATTAAGGACTAATCATGAGATGAATAAAAAGGAATCTTCTTTGTATAACATGTTTTGATTTCTTCTAAGCCATTCTCTTATTGTTATTTTTTTTCCTTTTTGTTTTTTAATATTCAAATATTAGAATAGATTAATTCGAAATTCAACAAGATCTTCTATGTTTATATATTTTATAAATATCTGTATTCAAATTTTAGAAGAGATTAGTTTGTACTATGTATATTTAATTTTTAGTGTCGCACAGAAAGCGGACATGTTTACTAGTTAGACATAAAATTTAATATAATAATCTCATGCGATAAGCTGAACATATCAATGTTATATTACACTTAGTTTTCGTATGATTATATTTTTGAAGAACAAAACATAGGGACAAAAATTAAATATCAGTAATATAGGAGACTATTTGTGCAAACATTTGAAAAAATTATATTTAGAATATCTAATTCAGAAATTTTGTGAAACTCTAACTTAAACACTAAACTCAAATGATAAAATCCTACAATTCACAAAACTTTCTTCCCCTCTCAACAAGTTCTTTTGTAGAACAATAGCGAAAACAACTTTTGTATTCTATGGATTCCCCTAAGTTTTCTGCTCATGTTAACACCGCTGAAATTTCATCAAATCATGGAGAAAACTTAGGTATTTGTGTCTTCATTATTTCTTCTAACTTGAGAATGATTTAACTAATTATATGTATTATTTAAATATTTTTTAAAAACTTTATTACTATAGTTAGTGATTATTGAGTTTTCTTGATGGTTGTCAGTTGTAGTTGGTGCACAGTTAATTCGTGTGAACATTGGAAAGGTAAGATGTAGTTTGAGGGTGGTATGTTGTAGCTACCTTGCATCTGACTCTGTATTTAGCTAAGATATTCTTCACCAATTGATTTATGAAGTGTGTCCCTCCATCACTGATTATTGCTCTAGGAGTTCCAAACCGAGTGAAGATGTGCTTCTTCAAAAACTTCAACATCACTTTAGCATCGTTAGTCGGCAAAGCTATTGCTTCAACCAATTTTGACACATAGTCCACAGCCACAAGTATGTATTGATTTCCAGTCAATGAAGGGAATGGCCTCATGAAGTCGATCCCCCATACATCAAATATTTTGACCTCCAAGATCTAATGCAAAGGCATCTCATGTCATCTGGAAATAGACCCCATCCTCTGACATTAATCACAACATTTCACATAACCTGCAGCATCCCTAAACAAAGTAGGCCAGAAAAAACATGATTAGAGTACCTTATGCGCAGTTCGCTCACCTCTATGATGACCCCCATATGTGGACGAGTGGCAACTATTCATCACTTATCTCATCTCAGACTCAGGCACACACCTCCTCATCATTTTGTCTGGCCCTTGCTTGAAGAGATAAGGCTCTTCCCATATGTAGAACCGAGCATCATAAATAAGCCTCTTCTTTTGGTGTGTGGTTGCACCTGGTGGAAACAGTCCGCTAACCAAATAATTAACAATGTCTGCATACCATGGTAGTTCGGTCACCTCTAGCGCCAATAGTTGTTCATCAGGGAATTCCTCTCTAATCTGACCTTACTCTCCCACATGTGACGAACTCTCCAATCTTGACAGGTGGTCTGCAATCTTGTTTTCAGAACCTCTTCGGTCCTTGATGTCAATGTCAAACTCTTGCAACAATAGAATCCACCTGATTAACCGTTGCTTTGCATCCTTCTTGTTGAACAAGTACCTGATAGCTGTATGGTCAGTATAAACAACAACTTTAGTACCAACCAGGTAAGACCTAAACTTGTCAAAAGCATAGACCAAGGCTAGCATTTCTTTTTCAGTCACTGTGTAGTTGGTTTGGGCTGCATCCAGTGTTTTGCTTGCATAATATATTGAGTGAAACACCTTCTATTTCCTTTTCCCCAACACTGCTCCCATAACCACATCACTTGCATCACACATCATCTCAAAAGGAAGCTCCTAATTTGGGGAAGTTACGATTGAAGCTTCTATCAACTTCTTCTTCAAAGCTTCAAAAGCTTGCATGCATTTCTCATCAAATACAAATTTCATCTCCTTCTCTAGGAGACTGCACATGGGTCTTGCAATCTTAGAGAAATCCTTGATGAATCTCCTATAGAAACCATCATGACCCAAAAAACTTCGCACCCTTTTAACATAAATTGGGGGAGGTAGCTTTTCAATTACTTCCACTTTGGCACGATCAATTTCCAGCCCTCTCTTTGACACCCTATGGCCTAGCACAATGCCTTCCTTCACTAGGAAATGACATTTTTCCCAGTTTAGGACGAGATTAGTTTCCTCGCATCTAGCCAGCACCCTGTCTAAATTCTCCAAGCACCTGTCAAAAGACTCCCCAAATACTGAGAATTCATCCATGAATATTTCCACAAAATCTTCATCCATATCATGAAATATAGCTATCATGCATATTTGGAAGGTGGCTGGAGCATTGCATAGCCCAAATGGCATTCTTTTGAAAACATATGTCCCATACGGGCAAGTGAATGTAGTTTTCTCCTGGTCCTCTGGTGCAATCACAATTTTGTTGTATCCTGAATAGCCATCCAGGAAATAATAATACTTGTCCAGCCAACCTGTCCAGCATCTAATCAATAAAAGGAATCGGGCAGTGATCCTTTCTAGTGGCTTCATTCAATTTTCTGTAATCCATGCATATTCGCCATCCTGTCACTGTCCTGGTTGGAATCAACTCAATTTTTTCATTGGTGATCACCGTCATGCCTCCCTTTTTAGGCACACACTGAACTGGGCTGACCTACTTGTTGTCCGAAATTGGATAGACAATACCCACATCTAGCCATTTGATCACCTCATTGCGCACCACATCTTTCATCACTGGGTTTAGCCTGTGCTGCGGTTGCAAAATTGACTTGTGCCCCTCTTCCATGAATATCCTGTGCTTGCATAAATTTGGGCTGATGCGATGTATGTCAGCCATCTGCCAGCCTATCGCCTTTTTCCTCTTCCTCAATATTTCCAGAGGTGCTTCAACCTGCAATTCAGACAAATCAGAAGAAAGGATTATAGGTAAAGATTCATTGGCACCTAATAATGCATACCTGAGATGAGAAGGGAGAGCATTTAACTCCAACTTTGGTGCTTCCTCAATCGAAGGCTTGGGAGGTGGTCCCAGGACTCTATTTAATGGTTCCACAAACTTGCGAAGCATACTCACATTCGGGACATTTAGGACGTTAGCCAACTCCTAGGCTTCAACATCTCCCTCAATGTCTTGCCCAGTCAACACTTTCTCTAAAGGGTCTTGGGCTTCAACATATTTAGCTAACATTGCCTCATCAATGACTGTAATTGCAGACATCTCCTATTGCAGGCAACTTCATTGTCTTGTAAACATCAAATACCTCAACCTTGTCATGATCCCTCATTGTTAGTCTACCGGCTGCCACATCAATTAATGCACCTCCGACTGCTAGGAATGGTCGTCCCAAAATAAATGGGACTTCTGGGTCAGGCTCAAAATCCAAAATGACAAAGTCCACGGGGAAAATCAGAGCTCCCACTTGAACCAAGACATCTTCAATAACGCCATGTGGCTTTCCCACCGAACGGTCCGCTAACTGCAATATACTGGTTGTGGACTAGGGCCTTCCTATTCCCAGAGAAACATGGACGTAGGCATCAAATTGATACTTCCGCCCAAATCGCACAACCCTCTTGCCTCAACACACTGACCAATTTTTATTTGAACAGTGAAACACCCTGGATCTTTCAACTTAATTGGGAGACTGTTCTGGATCCTAGAACTGCACTCCTCCGTGAGTGTTACTGTTGCATACTCATCCAATCTACTCTTGTTGGCTACCACATCTTTCACATATTTGGCATACTTAGAAATGTCCTGCAACACATCTATCAAAGGCAAGTTAACATGTACCTGTTTGAGTAATTCAATAAACTTACCAAAATATTCCTCCTCCTTTTGTTTCTTGAATTTCTGTGGGAATGGAGGAGGCGGTTTTGCTTTTGGTTCCTCATTCACCTTTTGTTCGTTTGGTTCTACTTCATCTACATGTGTTCCTTTTTCTTCAGCAACTTTTGCCTTTGGCGTCAACTCCTCCAATGGATGACCACTCCAAGTACTCACAACATTTACTTGCTTCAGGTTTGGGTCGGTATTTGTCGGCAAACCCCCTTGTGGTCGGGAATTTTGGGCACTAGCAAACTGCCCAAACTGCTTCTCCAAATTCCCCTTGTGGTCGGGAATTTTAGCATGTCCTCCACACTCATATCACTTTTCTTGGCAGCCTGCTGGTTACCATGGTTTTGCTGATTTCCATGGCTTTGCTGATGGTATTGTTGTCCACTACTCTATGGTCTGTATTGGATCTGTCCTTGATGTTGGTTTTGATTGCCAGCCCATGAAAAGTTTGGGTGGTTCCGCCAGCTCGGGTTGTAGGTATTTCCATAACTCTGGTGATTTCCTCCTCGTTGAGCATTACCTACAAAATGAACAGATTCTGGGTTTGCCCCACATACCTCAGCACTGTGATCTTCACATCCACATACTTCACACCAAGCTTTTGGTTGATGTACCATATTAACTTGGGCTTGTTGTTGTCCTAGTGACATGTTGCTGAAATGAGTAGTCATCATATTCTGCATTGTTGCGATCTGTGCCGACAAAGCTGTCACTGCATCCATTTCTAACACTTCAGCAGTGTTCGGTATGACTGGTTTAGCTCCTCCGCCATTCCACTCGGGGTTACCCTGTGAAATTCTATTGAGCAATGTAAACAACTCAACATATGTCTTCTCCAAAGCTTGTCCACCTGCAGCAGAATCAAGTAAATTTTTTGTGTTTGGTTCCAACCCTTCAATGAAGGTATGGACCAACACTTCGTTAGCTTGATGGTGATGTGGACAACTCAACAACAGGGACTTAAACCTATCCCAAGCTTGGTACAAGTTTTCCCCTCCTTTCTGTTGGAAGCTTAATATGTCGCTTCTCAGCTTGGCTGTTTTACCTTATCAAAAACTTTCGGGCAAGATCATCCCAAGTTGTTATGGAATTTGTGGGCTCAAAGTTCAACCATCTTTTTGCTTCCCCCAGCAGAGAAAAGGGGAATAATGTAAGCCTCACATAATCAACGTTCACTCCAGTTGGAGTGTATGTGTCACTGATCTCAAGAAAATTCTGAATATGCACTCGTGGGTCCTCATGAGATAGACCAGTGAACTGCCCGTTTGTGACCAGTAGTTGCACCATGTTCTGTTTCAATTCAAACATCCCACCAGGTCCAGGTTTCTGAATACTTGAGGTAACATTGGTGGTTTGTGGGATTTCCATATCCCTCACTTTCATTTCTGCCATCACTGCCGGTGGGTCTTGATCCTCCCTTTCTTCTGAAGTTTTTGGTTCACTAGCCACAAGAGGAACATGATAAGGGAGTCTTTTTTTCCTTCTCCGGTAATGAACAAATCTCTCTGGTTCAGTTAAAGACTCTACCAAGTCTTGGTCGTTTTCCAGTGTAAAAACCTGCCACAACCTGTGAACGGAAGAGCCAAGATCAAGTTGTCAACACTTGTACAAATAATTTAGACACTCAAAACTTAGATATCTGCCGATTTTAAAGTCCCCGACAGCGGCGCCAAAAACTTGTTGCGTCCACAAGCACACGCAAGTGCACGTGGTCACTCAAGTAGTACATCGACTCTTTCGAGCCGGATTATCGAACCCAAAGGACTTCAAATTAACAAATAACAACTTTGTTATGTCTAAAATAAATTTACTTATGTGAAAAACAATTTTAGAAATTTGTTTATAACTACTAAGTTGAACAATCTCAAAAATTAATTACTACAATCAAACAGTTTCAAACAAGAGAATTTCACAATATGGGAAAGTAATCCAGGGTTGCAGCATAACCCAATTTTCGGCATAATATTAATTTATCCTAGCATTCGACAGGCTAACCTCATTATGGATTTCCAAGGTTCATTTTACGATCACGATCTCCCGACCTCTAATCGTCTACCACCCTCGACTGACTAACTACATCGTTGAGCGGGGATAGGCATGTACCAATGGCGGAGCATTAAGCTATCATCTTGCATATTAATCAAGCGTGGTATATAGGTATAAGACTATCCTATATACGAAACACTCTAACTTTACTCTAGAATGAACACACTTCCCACATTCTTTGATCTATCCCTCTATTCATCTTCCGAGTTCAAGAGCAGACAACTAGTTTATTTTAATGTTGATTATGCATTAAAATAGTTAAACAAGAATGTTAGCATAAATCACAAGAAAACTCATCTCATTCTAGAAACAATTACTAATATACCATTAATCATAGCTACAACCCTAGAATAAGGGAATTTAGCTACTCATAGAACAAAAGATCATCAAATAATGTTTATGGATCATAAAAGGGTTTACCAAAATGAAGGAGTAGAAGAAAATCCCTAGAAAGTGTTAGCCAAATCACCCAAATCGATCTTCTCTCGTCCTTTAAAAACTAGATAATAATAGAAATAACACACTTAAACTATTTATAGTCTAAAATAAAACACATGGCCAATTTCTGGTGTCCAGGTTCACGACGCAAACCTGTTCCCTCGCCCAGATCGATCTTCTCTCCTATAAATGCATGAATGTGTCCTAAATGAACCTAATTAAGAATGTTTGCTTAAATGCTAAAATGTAAAGATGCATGTTATACTTGGATTGTATTATGAGTTACTTCTTTGTCATGCCTTTTGAGTGTGAATGTGCCTTGTCTAGGGTGACTTCAAAGGAATACTTAGTGTGAGTAGTAGTATGGGATGATACTTGCATATTGCACAAGTATGACTTGGAGTTGTCTTAGATGTTGGTCTTAATGTGATGATGTGACTCATGTAATGTTTATGTCTCTTAAATGCTTTATTGTGTAAAGGTGGAAAGGATGGATGGTAAGTTCACTTTTGGTGACCTTAAGGTGGTACCTTAGTGTGGGTGGTGGTATGGGACGCTATCCATACACTGCACAAGGTATAGCTTGAGGGTTACTTGAGGTAGAGGCTCAAGGTGAAGGTAAAGGTTTATATGTGAATTTTTTCAAATGTGAAAATGTGACTTGTATGTTGGTTGTGACTTATATTATGCCTCTTTTATCAATGTTCATGAAGTTTTACTAAAATGGCATAAAAGCATGACTTTCAAACAAAATGTCCCTTTTAAGCATGTTTTTGCATGGTCATCATATTTAGTACATTCTTGTGTGCTAACCCATATTTCTCTTATTTTTACTACAAATGTATGTTCCAGCAAGTGATTGTATCCCCTCTAGTGAAGCTTGGATTAGAGTTCTTCCAAGACATCTTTTGGTATGTCCTCATAGATCGAGGACAAGGACTTTTAATGTTTCGAGTTCTTTTATGTTTTAAGACTATTGTTAAGACTTCAATTGTAAAGGGTCATTTCCCTACGTTGTTTCAAGTATTATTATAAGATGGCTATGTGAGACGTTAGACTTTCGCTTGCTTTTAAATGAATGTCTTTAGATTGTATGGTTTTTGAATAAAACATTTTAATTCCTTACTATTTCTATTACCTATGCTATGAATGAATGCTATGAGGCTTGTATATGACCCCTTCGAGTTCGAGTACACCGTGTCGCATCGGGGGTCTAGACTTAGGTCGTGATAGTTGGGCACGCCATGACTGACTGGTGTTCGGGGAATTTACATTTGGACACCTGTTAGAGGTGTTTCCTTGGCGAGGATGCATGTTTGTTTGTTGTGCAATTGCAACAGTAATTGGTGTTTGGTGTTGAGAGTGGATTATTTGTTTCTCCATGCTTGATGAAAATTTCATGGTCAAGAAACTTTTCATAAAGTTCTGGATAAGAGATAGTAGAATCTCTTGCACGGATAACAACATATATTTCACGAAATTCAGGTCCAGTCTAGTGAGGATTTTGACAATCAGTTCTTCATTGGACACATGAGCTTCAACAGTGGAAAGTTCATCACACACAGATAGAACTTGGTGTAGATAATCAGCGACATGAAGGGTTTCTTTTGACAGGCGAGCTAGACACTCGCGCAAACTAAAGATCCTTGTTTGCGATTTGTTGGCATACGTAGTGTGCAACGCATTCCAAGAAGCTTGGAAAGTGGATGCAACGACAATTGTAGCAATAAGGGTAGGATCAACTTAGGCCAAAATATCATTTTGAATGAGCTTATCTTGGTGATACCATCAAACAAATGTAGGATTTTCGACATCCTGATTATTTTGAGCCACTGTGCGAGTAGCGGCTGGGCGAGAACCATCGAGATGGACAAAAAGGTTGTGACGATGCATAAGCATGGACACTTGTGCTTTCCAATGGGAAAATTTATGGTTTTCAGTTAATTTGATTGGCAACTAGATGATAGGATTAAACTAATTAATTGTTGTATTGGCATTGAAGTTGGTTACAATGATGTTTGGGGCCATTTTGACTAGAAGGGTGAGAGGGTTTCTTAACAAAATTTTATGCCAGCATGATAGACAACTGAATATTTGTACATAATATTGTAATTATAGTGCTATAAATTAGTATTATTATATAGATTTGTTGTAGAATTAGAGAAATAAATATTGTGATAGAATAGCTAATTAATTTGGAGGGATAGCAAAACAAATTTAGAGGGATTGAATAGCAGATTTGTAGAGATAGAGTAGCTGATATTTAGGGATAGGAATGGCGGATCTTTAGGGATGTGTAATCTTTATACTCTCTATTTCATGGAAAGACTCTCTCACTTTGAGAGGCATTCAATAGAAAATTGGCATGGCATTAGAGCCAAGTCCATCCTCATTTGGGCTCCCGGTCCATGCTCCATTCGGGTCTAGGCGTGAAGAGCGGTGTTAGAGTGGGTAAAAATCCCACATTGGTTGGGAATTGAACTGGTGGTCTCCATATATGAACTTGGGCAATACTACTTTCATGAGCTAGCTTTTGGGGTTATGTTAGGCCAGGTGCCATCTTAGGACTTTTGTTATTGGTCATTCTAGTTGCTTTCTTGAATGTTTGTAGTTTTCATAGTTATTCAAAAGCATGAATTCACATCACTTTCAATCCTTCAGTGTTCGTTTCACTGGAAAACATAGTCTTCTTTGGGAGTTTCAGTTATTTGTCACCGGTGAAGAACTATGGGGCCATATAGATGGAAGTGATCTTACTCCTACTAATCCAACAAAGCTACGTGAATTTGTTTAGTTAGGGGTTCATTCACCCTAGTTTTTATCAGCGGGGTAATCCTATGTTGTATATGAGAAAAAAAATGGATCCATGAGGATGTGTATTGATTATTTGAACAAAGTGACAATATAGAACAAGTATCCTCTTCCTCATATTGATGATTTGTTTTATCAGCTTCAAGGCACATCTCTATTTTCTAAGATTGACTTGAGGTTTGATTATCATCAGCTAAATATTAGGGTATCAGATATCCCTAAGGCAGCTTTCAGGACCATTATGGACACTATGAGTTTCTTGTGATGTCTTTCGGTTTGACTGAACGCCCCTGCAACGTTTATAAAGTTGATGAATGGGGTGTTCCGACCTGATTTAGATTCCTTTGTGATAGTGTTCATTGATGACATCTTGGTGTACTCCAAGACTAAGAAGGATTATGATTGCCATTTGAGATTTGTACTTGATAGATTGAGAGAAGAGAGGCTTTATGCCAAGTTCTTGAAAGGCAAATTTTAGCTTAATTTTGTGGCATTTTTGGGACACGGAGGGTATTCGGGTGGATCCAGCCAAGATTGAGGCAGTAAGGGGTTGGACTAGACCTACATCGGTTACTGAGATCAAGAGTTTTGTGGAACTTACGGGCTATTACCGACGTTTGTTAAGAGCTTCTCTACCATTACATCTCCTTTGACTAGATTGAATTGGTAGAGTATGAGTTTTTAGTGGTCTCATGAGTGTGAGGAGAGCTTTCAAAAGCTCAAGACCTTGTTGACTTTGGCTCCTATTTTGACTTTACCCGAGAAGGGTGTGGATTTCACTATTTATTGTGATGCTTCTAGAGTCAGGTTAGGTGGTGTTTTGATACAGAAAGGTAAGGTAATTGTCTATGCTTCCAGGCCGTTGAAGACTCATGAGAGAAACTACCCTACCCATGATTTGGTATTGGCAGCTGTGGTATTTGTGCTTAAGCAAATAAGGTGGTCGATGGTTTGAGTAGGAAGACTTCTAGCATAGGAAGTCTTACCGCCATAGTGTGGAGGAGAGACCATTATTTACAGATGTTCAAAGATGAGCCAATAGTCTCGTCTGTTTGCAAATTTCTAAGGAGACGAGTGGTTTTATTGCTTTCATTGAGGCTCATTCTTCCTTAGTTGGGCAGATTCATGAGCACCAGTTCGATGACGAGAAACTATGTCTTATTTGAGACAAGGTGATGAGAGGGGAAGCCAAGGAGGTTGTCCTTGATTCCGATGGTGTCTTGATGGTATTGGGGCAGGATTTGTGTGCCCAAGGTGAGTGAGTTGATTGGACGGATTCTTCAAGAGGCCGATTTTTTCTGATATTACATTCATCCGGATGCGACAATGATGTATCACGACCTAATCCAATACTATTGTTGGTGTTGTATGAAGAAGGATATTGAGGATTTTGTTTCGAAGTGTTTGACTTGCCAATAGGTCAAGTGTGAGCACCAAGGACTTGAAGGTATATCTCAGAGAATGCCTATTCCCATTAGAAGTGGGAGCGGATCACTATCAACTTTGTTGTAGGACTACCTACCACTGTGGGTGGTTATGACTCCATTTGGGTGGTTTTTTATAGGTTGACCGAGTCCGCATATTTCATCCTACTTTAGGTGAAGTATACATCGGAGAAGTGAGTCAAGATTTATATTAGTCAGATTGTGTGACTACATGGAGTCTCTGTTTCTATTGATCGAGGTTCCCTGTTCTCTTCCCATTTTTGGAAGGCATTGTAGTATGGTTTAGGTACTCAGTTCGATATTAGTACAACTTTTAATCCTCGAACTGATAGTCAGTTTGAGCGGACAATTCAAGTGTTGGAGGACACACTTCGAGATTGTGTGATTGATTTTGGTGCTAGTTGGGATCGACATTTTCCCTTAGCATAGTTTACCTATGACAACATTTATCATTCTAGTATTCAGATTGCCCTTTTTGAAGCGTTGAATGGTAGACATTATAGATCTTTGATCGGATAGTTTGCTTAAGCTAGGATGGACTCATTGGATACAGACTTGCTTAGAGATGTTGCGGATCATATTCGTTTGATCCAGGGTAGACTGTTGACAACCCAGAGTTAACAGAAGAGTTATGCGGATCAGAGAGTTTGAGCTCTACTGTTCACGGAGGGTGCACACATGAAGTGTGTGATGAGGTTCGGAAAGAAGGTCAACCTTAACCTTAGATTCATTGAAACCTTTGAGATTTTAGGTCATTTGGGAGAGGTGGCCTATAAGTTTGCCTTGCCACTTAGCTTGTCAGTTATGCATCCCGTGTTTCATGTCTCCATGCTTCGGAAGTACGTGTTGGATGAGCCCCACGTACTTTCCGTTAATTCTATTAAGTTGGGTCCAAACTTATCTTATGAGGAGGAGCCTATAGTCATTCTTGATAGGCAAATCCAGAAGCTTAGGGCCAAAGAGATTGCTTCAGTGAAGGTGTAGTGGAAGCACCGTTCAGTTGGTGAGGAGAATTGGGAGGCAGAGTCAGATATGCGTGCTAGATATCCTCAATTTTTTAAAGCTCCATGTACTTTCTTTTGCTTTATGTTCGAGGACGAACATGGTTTTTAGTTGTGGATAATGTAATGACCCGGTTAGTCATTTTTGGAAAGTTTCATGATATTAACATTTTTCCCTCTTGATATCGACCCCGAATCATTCTATGATTGAGTTTGAAAAGTTGGTTTTGAACTTTGAGTTAAAAGTTGAGAATTTGGTAAGTTTGTAAGTTTTAAAGGCTAAGTTGTTAAGAAAGTGGTTTTGGGGGTCTTTTGAAATTTCGAGTGTCGAAATGGAATTCCATCCGTCCCGAAATGTGGAATCTAAGCTGTGACAGTTGTCAGTTTAAATTTTGAGTCGTTTCGAGGATTTGCGGTCCTAAGTTGTGAATTTGTGGAAATTTAGCATTTGCGTTGACTTTGGTCACCATTCAGGGTTCGGATGCTCGGATAAAAATTCTGAGAGTTCTGTTTGATTTGGGGGATGATTTATAAGCCTAGGTGAGGACTTGGAAGTGAGGTCTTGGTTTATATTTGAGATGTCCCGAGCTTGTTTAACCTTTTTAGGCGTGAGTTAATTTCTTGTGGTTTTCACGGATGTCGGGTCAATAATACATCAGATTCATGTTTTGACATTTCCATTGAGTCCAAAATGTCGATTATAATTGATTTGTATATGTGGTTCCAAATGAAACCCGATAGTCCGTTCAATGATTTTGAGTTTGGCTAGTTTCTGATTCCGGTGCATGACCATTTGGTCATCGCGATTGCGTAGCATTATCTTGGGGTGCATCACGATTGTGTGGATGAGTTTACTGTTCTTACTCATCGCGATTGCATGACTCGGGGTCACGATTGTGATGCGCAATTGAGACCTGGGCAGAATGTTTTTCTAAAATCGGGGTTTCAACCCCATTTCACAATTTTTTAGTATTTGGGAGCTTTGGAGTGGCGATTTGGACCAGGTTTTCGAGGATAATCTTTTGGGTAATGATCCTTAACTCTAAATCTTCAATTACCCATTATTATTTATGGATTTTTGTGTTCAAATCAAGCTTTTGAAATGAGAAATTTGGGGTTATCTTCAAGAACCCAAGAATTTAGTAAAATTGTGATTTTGAAGTGGTGTTAATTCCTTTTTAGAAATGGTTTTCACTAATAAGTTCCTAAAGCCTTAAACAATTTTTTCAAGTACTGTTTTTTGGATTCAAACCATAATTTTAGAATTTGGTTTTGTGTTGATGGACCCACTTTTTAAGAGGATTGATGTGGGTATTGTTATTTCTGGAAATTTACTGTGAATACTTGTTTGTATACAGATTGTGTGGATTTGGACGTTATTCGAAATGGGAAGACTCAACTAGTATAGTGGAGTGATTGTTGATTGATTTAAGGCAAGCGACTTCCTAAACCTTGTATTCTAGTATAATTCTTGTACTTCCTTAATTGATTGTGTGTTGGGAGTAATGGGGATGAGGTGAAGGGTTTAATTGTCCACTTGATACATCTAAATGAATAAAAAGGGTTGAAAAGAAGAGGCTATGTGTTGAAAATGATGATCTGAATTGCCTTATTGTAACCCTTGTTGATTGATTGATGAAATATTTGAAAACATGATTGTGGACTTGATTTGTATGAATTGTTTTCTCTTCCGTGGGGTGTGATATTGATTGTTTGCATTAATTTTGAACACTGTGATGATTTATGATATTGAGGTCTTTGCCGGCGAATGCTATGTTGTCGAGGTCTTTGCCCGTGAGTATTGTGATACTGAGGTCATTTTTGGCAAGTGTTTATAAAGCCGATGGGAAATGATATCGGCTAGTGATTTTATATAAAGCCGATGGGTTATAGTTTCGACTAGTGATTTGATATAAAGTCAATGGTAAATGGTTCATGCTAGTGATATGATATAAAGCCGATGGGAAATTGTTCTGGCTAGTGATTTGATATAAAGTCGATGGAAAATGGTTAAGACTAGTGCTTTGATATAAAGTCGATAGGAAATGGTTCCGGCTGATGATTTGATATAAAGCCAATGGGAAATGGTTCCGCCTAGTGATATTGTGTAGATGGGAAATGGTTCCGGTGAGAGATTGATCATTGTGATTTGATAATTTTGATGCTTATGTGTGACTTGCTTGTTACTTGAGATTGATGTACTTGTGCGTGTAAATGAACTATTTGACATTGAGATTGACTTATTTGATCTGTTGGATTGTTGAATTGTGAAGATTGAAATGTGAATATTGGGCCTTGTGTGTCGTGTACTGTAGAATTGCTAGGTTGGGCTGATTTCTATGTAGGTTGTAGTTTGAGGAGGTTCGGTAAGAGTGTAAGGGGTATTCGTTGCCTTATTTTCTAGGTTGCTTGCTGGGTACTGTGTTGTTGGTAATCACCCCTTGCTTCTACACTTGTGTAGGTTCGAGATCAGACCCCTCTGATCTTCTTATCCTCCTAACAATCGAGGCTCTTTGAAGGATTTGAAAAGTAGTTGCTTGTCGTCCTGGTGGGCTGTCTTTTCTTTTTCCTTAAGCTTTGTTCTACTTGAGAAACAAAGACTGAGACTTGTATTTATCTTTCGAATTCTGTATTTACTTTAGTGGCTTGTGCACGTGACAATCAGGTTTTGAGGTAGTGTTTAGAATGAATAAGTTTTTCGCCTTTGTCTTGTTCTTATTTTATATTTTCGTATTTATTTTGTTTTCATAGGGTTGAGGTTTATTTTTTGGGCCGTGACAAAATCATTGTTAAAAATGAAAATGTTGAGGTGATTTTAATGAAAAGTCTGCTTTGGTCTATTCAACTTCATGAATTTGCTTCTTTTGCCAAGCCAAAATTGAGCCCAAAAATGCATACCGTATGATTTTATATATATTTTTCTTATCAGGGATATCTCTATTTACTCGATCATGTCTGAAACTGAAGCATAATTATTGTTAATTTAAAAAGAATAATGGTATCGCGTTAATCCATTTTAAGAATGAATTTACATTTAGTGAGAACTGTACAAAGTTGACCTAAACATGCAACTAATTTATTTAATGAATAAAATGAGTACCAATCTATGTTTAATATAAAACAACGTAATAAATAACTCTGATCAAATTTCTATGTCAAGCTCCTCACAATATGTTAAGGGAGCAAAGCGGTAGTAGCTTCATGTAAATAATTTAGCTTTTCAGAAAATTTTCAAGTGAACAATTTCAAGAAAACCTTTCAATTCCTTATTTTAATATATATATTAAACTATATTGAACATTTTTGTTACATTATAAATATATTTTCTAAACTTTTTTTAAACCAAATGTTTATCTAGCCAAAACAATATTTTTAAGATAATGTTTTTTAGCAAATATTTAAAAGAATACAACAAAACAACTCTGCTTCATCAATACATAAATCATAGCTATTCATGTTCCTCCAATTAATTAGTTCAACAACAACAATGATATATATAGTATAATTCCACAAATAGAGTTTGGAAAGGGTAATAAAATATACACGAACCTTTCTTTTTATTTTGTAAAGAGAGATCGTTTCCAGTGACCCACGACTCAAATGTGAAGTTATTAGGAAAAAATATTCCTTAAGAAAAAAATAATAGTAAAATATTAAGATACAAAGCAAAATAAAATAACAACTAGTAAAATCTATATGCAATTACTAAATACTTCTACCAATAAGGGGAAAAAGATGTGGGGCTAGCCCCTGGCCTCTCCCCCCTAACGAAATCTTCTTATTTACATTCATGTCTTTCAACTACTAAAAGTTCAATTTTTGAACTCAAAATTTTAAAGGTGCAATGGATTAACCTATGGAAAGTTGAACTAAGAAAGAAACTAAATATATATGGATCTGCATACCTTTTAACTTCCTTAGTGATGGATGGGGTTGATTACCTTCGGTGGTGGTCAAGAATGTTTGTAAAAGCATAAGCACCTTTTCTTTCAATGGCTACCTTTTCATAAGCCAAAACAGCTTCTACCGTAGTGTCAAAACTTCCCAACCAACGTCGTTTATTCGTTCTTACATTTCGATTCTCTGCAACCCATCTTCCCCATTTTTGTTGTCTAACTCCCTTGTACTTCTTTACATTTTCTTGGAACAGCTTCATATCTTTCTTCTCTTTGGACGACACTATTTTTGAAGTGACCTTGGTCTTTTCATTTTTGATGATAATTTCTTTACAATTTTTTTTCGTTTGGACTTCTCTCCTTGAAGATTTTCCTCCTCATTCCTAGATGAATTTGTAGCGTCATTGTCCGTTATGTAAATGCGTACAACACGTGACAAGACAATAGAATGTTCGCCCATTAGGTTTTTTTTTTCCTCTGGAAATTTTTGAGGGTTTTTCGACTGCCTCACTTTCCCGAAGCTCATCTTTGGAAGCCATTGTTTCATGAACGAAAAAGCACAGAAAGACCATTAAATCAGACATGCGTATACACTTCATTAATAATCAATTTTTTTTTATCTCTGTACCCTCTCTATCAATTTGATTATCTAACTTTGATTTAGCACAAAGTTTAAGAAAATAAACAAACTAAATTCAATCTGCCAACTCCAAAATTCCATATCATATGGATAAAAAGGAAATGAAAAAAAAAATACTCTCTTAGTCTCAATTAAGTAGCCTTTTGAATTTGGAGAGTCAAATAAGTTTGACCGTGACTTTTTCATATAACTTTCAAATATTTTGAATTTTCAATTACTTGGCTTACAGTATGTTTTACATAATTTTCAAATATATAATTTTATTTTAAAAACCTTATAGATTTACCATCATAATTTGAAAAGTTTGACTCTCAAAGTCCTTAATATCCCATATAAAATGAAATAAAGACACTATTAAAGAATATGTTTCCCTAATAAACATGTTTTGTTTTCAACGATGAACAAATATGTTTCCCTGATAAAAAAAGATTGTCTTTTCATATTTGTTAGGTCTAAAAAGTTAAGATCTCTTATAAATAAAATGTTATTAAATTAAAAGAAATTTGTATATGGTTAGAAAATTATTTCTCCTAAATTTATATCCCCTTTCACAAATGAAGACTCCAGAATTTAAATGAAATGAGATCGCTTGCCCTTTTTACAATTTAAATACAAGAAAATGACATTATTTCAAATTTCCTATGTATAAAAATGAAGATCTTTTCAAAACTAAAAATCTCTTATTTATAAAAAGACGATAAAACTAAAGAGAATTTTGGAAAGGACTAGAAAATTATTTCGCTCAAACTCACTTAAAATTCTGAATTCGCTTTTTTTATGTCATTTCTCTTGAGCTTCAAATGCTCAAGCACAAACTAACCTAATGCAGTAGAATCTGCACATATATAAGTATTAAAATATGTTTGTAGAAGCATACAAGGATACAAGAAAAATGAGATATCTTGTCTTCTTACGATTTGAATAAAAGAAAATATTCTTTTCAGATCTCTTATGTGTAATTTTTTTGAAGATATCTTATAGAAGGACATAAAACTAAAAATTAATTTTATATGAAAGCACATCGAAACTCACAAGTCACACACATATTACTTCAAAATGTAACTAGTAGCTCAAAAAAGATAAAGAAGCCGAAAATTATACATACCTGAAAGAGGAACTCAAGAACTCTCACGCACATCAGGAATTTTGATTTTTCGTCTTGTTGTTAAATATTTTACCTTTTGACGGTCATTTATATGATTCAAACTATGGAGCTTTAATTGGATCGGATCGGGTCGATTGGAAATCGGCCCAAATCAATAGAAGCCCATATCAAACCGGTCCAAAACTAAGGGAATATTCGTTGAAGGAATGAAATTTCTGAGAATCTGATCTCAAAAATAAAATCTTTATCAAGTGTTTGACTGTTGTGGGGCCCGATAACGATTGAAAGAAATCAGAAATCTAATCTCATATTTTTAATTTTTTAATTTTTTTTCCAAAAACAAATATCCCCATTAATCTATTAATAAATTTCATCACATTCTCTCAATTTCTCTACTCATTTAACCAAGAATTTAATATTTAATTTCAACTTGTCAACTTTCTGAAAATTCATTCATTCTCATATCTCTACAAAATATCACTTACTAGTTACTCCATTACTTATTTTTATTAGTTATTAATTTATTGTTTTTCTTGAAGTGCTAATAAGATTATTATTATAAGACTACTTATACAACTTATTAGTATTAGTTATTAACTTATTATTTCTCTGAAAATGCTAGCAACATTTTAATTACAATATTACTTTTTAGTTATTAGTTATTATTATCCATTAATACTTAATACTTATTAGTTAATAGTTAATAGTTTATTAATTTATTATTATTATTTTGACTTATTTGGTAACTCCATGAACAAAAGTATCAAGGATTAAATAACATTATTAACTAATCAAGTGCAATTATGCTACCGTTTGATCAAGTATTTATTTTGTTCCGAAAATTTAGTATGCTTGTTTCATTTATTTCTATTATTTTATTTTTTATATCTTATATTTGATTTTTATTATTTTAATTAAAATAGCACAATGAATTTAATGTAAAAGGTGGGAAGTTTGTTTGAGGTTATACTAATAGAGGTAAAAGTAGAAATTCAAGAGGTTTTATTTCTAATAATGTTGTATTTCTACCTTTTTAATCTTTCTTCTTTGTCATGTCTTATTACTAATTATATTCAAAATAACACGTAAGTTAATAAGATCATCAAAATATTTTTAAAAAATTATTTGTTTATTAAATGATTTCTTTAAATTTTAATCTACATAAAAATATTGACTACTGCGCACTAAAAAAATATTCAACTTAATAAAATATAAAATATATTAATATAGTGCAAGTCTTATCTTTTTATGATTATTAAATATTAAATATTGACCACTAAAATTAGTATAAAATACAGAAATTTCAATAATTTGGGCGCTAATTAAATTCTATCTCGAAAGTTTCTCAAATTAAATAATCCTACATTTTTTAAAACTCACAGTTACATTGTCCCTTCGCCAGATACATAACAAATGATACATAAGTTATGTATCAAATATATAACTATAAACTAGATTCATATTGATTTAGGTTTGAAATAATTATAGTTATGTATCAACAATAACATTTGTACCAGATACATTATACACCAACAAAGTTGTAATGTATCTGATAGAGAAGTAGTGATGTATTCGGATGTTAATATAAAGAGAAGGAAAAAGGGATTTTTCTAATTAATTCAAATAGTAGAGATTTATAAAAAATATGTTATCTTAAGTCGTATAAATTACGTAATTTTCCTCAAAAGTATATTTATTAGTGAACAATCCCAGTACAACCCACCCCACTAACTAAAACATAAATAATTAATTCTTTATACTTGAATTTCTTATTATAGTTTTTTGCTCTATACTTGAATTTATTTCATAATAACTTTCCATTTTTCACATGTCATTCTTATCATGTAATTAGACCAATAAAAAAGGAACCAACATTAATAATTTACTAAATAGCAGCTACAACTTAGATTTGGTCACCAAATTTTAGCAAACTTATGTTTAACTATTTTGATATCATCTTCAAGTAAATATCTCAAAAGGTTATTCAATTATGATAATTTATTTAATAAAATTATTAAATTTCTTTTTTGTCAATAAGGTTAGAGGTTTTTCTTTAGTGAAATTACTCAACTAATAATTTTAAAAAAATTGACATGATAACATAATATTTTTTATGTCATGTATAGCAAGAACTTCTTCATTTTTGAAATTTTGTAAGAGGTTATTTTCCATGGATATTTACAAATATTGATTGTGTTTTTTCAATAAAGAAAATATCACGTTGATTTTAGATCTTGCTTTAAAACATAGGGAGCCTAAATAAAAAGGTTAACATTGTTTGACCCTAAATAATTATTTCATTTTTTCTAATCCAATTAGCAATTGACCTACATAAGTTTTGTATATTTGGGTATATCTGCTTCAGAGGTGAATACTTTCAGCTCATTGTATCAATGACCTCATAAATTTGATTCTTTTGGTATGCCATAATTGAAAGAATTATAGAGAAATTTTTCTTTGTACTCCATTGTGTGTCCAATATTCTGTACAACATTGAATATATAACAAAATAATTGTAATTGCCTATACACTTGCTCCTATTCTATTGGTTCCTGCGTAACAAAATTATTCTCCCCAAATAAATGAAAAATAAAATGTATATACAAGGAAAGATTTGGAATGTAGGTTTTGTAGATGCTCTTTGTTGATGACATGGGCCTCTGAAACATAACAACCCAAGGCACAAAAGACTGTAGGCCCAATCTGCTCACAGACCCAAATTAGAAAAACAAAAAACAAGTCAAACCGTAGTTATGCATTTGTACCAACAACTTCACCTCTACCTTTATCTTCTTTATATCTATCTAAAACTGAATCACCGAAAATAATGTCGTTGGAAAAATGCTTCTAACAAACACCCCCCTCAAGTTGGAGGGGGTGGCACGAACACCCAACTTGCTCAAAAGACTTCAGTGAGAAGGACCAGATAAAGGTTTAGTAAAGAGATCCGCAAGCTGGGAAGAAGAAGAGACAAAGGAAAGAGAAATCAAACCGGCGGCCAGATATTGTTGACGCACAAAATGGCAATCAAGATCCACATGTTTGGTACGCTCGTGAAAGATTGGATTTTTAGCTATATGAATTGCCGCCTGACTGTCAGAGTGAAGGGAAACATGTAAAGAAGGGGGAACTGATAAATCCTCAAGCAACCGGACCAACCATGTGAGTTTCGCAACTACTCGTCTCATAGAACGGTACTCTGCTTCTGTAGAAGAAAGAGACACATATGGTTGTTTCATGATTTCCAAGAGATAAGACTGTCACCTAAACTTATGAAGAAACCACTGACTGAACGACGAGTCTTAGGGCAAGACGCACAATCTGCGTCAGAAAAAGCAAGCAGCTGAACGGAAGGATTGGAGGACATAAAAAGGCCCAAACCTAGAGTACCAAGTAAGTAGCGCAAGACATGAATTGCAGCAGTGTAGTGTGAAGTACGAGGAAGCTGCATGTACTAGCTTAGGTGTTGAATGGAGAAAGCAAGGTCGGGACTAGTGTGAGTCCACTACAAGAAAAATGGTATTTCCCAACAACATTTTTTGTTGCTATATATTGAATGTTGTTGCAAAAAGTACTTTTGGCAACAACTAAAAAATTGTTGCATGTTGTTGCAATAAACGCCGATGCGAAAAGTTTTTGCAACAACAAAATATATTGATGCCAAAAACCGACTTAACGCAACCAAAAAAATTGTTGCTTTACATTCGTATAATTGTGGCTTATAAAAGTTTTCGCAACAAAATTTAGTGTTGCCACAAATTATTATTTTTTTACCAACAACACTAGTTGCAAAAACTTAACAAAAAATTAGTTAGTAATTTGTTGGGAAGGCTTTTAGCAACAACAAATTGTTGCAAGAGATCATATAGTTTCAATACACTTTTAGCTATAATTTGTGAGTAGTTTCTACCTACACAACACAAATTTCTTTTAGAAAATTTACACAAATATATAAATTTAGAATTATATAAATTTGCAAAGGTCGATACATAAGTTTGATGCACTAGATATATTTACTACTTCTAAGAAATTAAATACTTCTACATGTTTGTACTGGTAAGAAAAAATAATAACTAAGGTCATTAATAATATATATTCTAATAATCTAGTAATTTATGAATAATCCTCTTCCAGTAATACTTGTCTTGAAGCAACAGTGTTGAATTATGCATGTTCATCCTGCAAATAAAAGATAAATATAGTTATATATATCTTGACAAAGTTATAAAATACACAAATATAAACTTAAAAATCAGAGAGAATCACATGATAATACACTCTACAAAGTACGCCCCAACTCGCATTGATCTACCGGTAGATCTCCTTATTTCATTTGCACTTAAGAAAAAACTGTAATGATAATATTTTCTGGAAAAAATAATTCTAGTGTTTACATACTTTTCATTTGTAGTGTTGCTAGAATTTTATTATACTTAAAAGATTAATATCCTTTCAACACTACTTCTTTTCTGTAGTATTTAGTTTTATGTTTTTTTTTACTAGTTCTCTATATTTAAATCAATGTCAACACAAAGTTCCTCTGCTCCAAGCCTCCAACTATGTTAACATCCCAAAACTCTAGCAAGGTTGGGAAATGTGATTATTTGGTTAATACTATTGCAGCTTTAGTACTAAAAGTTCTTTGATTTATGTATGTCCAGCACAATCTTAGCACACAAATATTTTTTTCCTCAATGGTTTGTGTGTTTCACTTTAGATAACACTATATTTTCATTAAGGTTACTTGGATGTGAAAACCAAGAGAGAGTTGCAATATTCACAGGTAAAGTAGGATAAACAGTCATTTGGGAGGCAAGCAGTGTAAGTCATTATGGATTAAGATGTTTATCTAATCTTTGTACATAAAAATTTAGGTCCTATGAGTAAATGAAAGGTTTGTGACATCTTAGACAATTGATATAGTCTAACTTTCAGTTCTCACACTAGAATATCAACTACTGTTAATGTGATCTAAGTGAAACATAAATCGCAATCCATTCAAAAAATATACAATTCACGCTAAACAAGAGATATTTAGGTAACATACCTCACTTGATTTCCTTTTCTCCAGTTCTATGATTTTTTTCTCAAGTGATGATTTTTCACTCAAAAGCTTCCTCTTTGTTTCTTCTGCAGTACGCAACATAGCACGAGCTTTCACCTCTTCTTGGATCTTTTCTAAGACCTGCAAGTGAAAGTCACATGTTTGTGTTTTGCAGCTGACTAATCTAGATAAGAAACAAAGGTCAAATATAAATTTATAGCTTTACCTGATTATTTGCTTCAACCAATTCTTTTGGAATATTTTTCTTCAAACCTTGAGAACTCAATTTTGAAAGCTGCATTTCTAAGTTTCGCTTCTCCATTTAGGCTACCTGTAACGAATGGAGTAATAAAATGAGATGATTGTCTTCTTCATAAATTAAATTGAATCGCATTTAACAAATACCTTAAGCTCTGCATCTTTTTCATCGCACAAAGATTTGAATTTATCACAATCATATGCAGCCATTTCTAAATTTTGCTTCTCAAAAGTCAAGTTATCTTTCAAATTGTCCAATTCTTTTTGCATATCTGATTCTTGTGTATGCTTTCCATCTAAATCTTCCAGCAACTATCATCAATATAAAGACCATAAGCTCAAAGAAAATAAGTATCTAAAACACATTTCTTACATATTGTGTTTTTCTGTTGTAATTAAAATGATAGATGAATGCATAATGGGTAGAGCTAGGTGTCATATACATTTCACCAGAATCACCTCAAACAAAAAGCTAACAAACTGAACGTCCAACAAACTAACAACATATCTTTGGTAATCAATAAGAAACATCAACAGTATCACTAGTTCAGTATGTAATAATTATAATAGTAATGACTATTAGATGTACTCAATAAAAGACATCACACTCTGATCCCTTGTATATGCAGGTTACGTTAAATACTCATTCAAATAAAAGTTGCACCAATACCTCCTAAATAATCCTAGCAGTGAATTTTACTAAAAAAAATTAGGAATTTTACTTACCCAGTTGTCATTCATTAGACTTGCAGAACTTGTCTCATTTGAACTAGTTGAATTGGTAATTATATTGAGAATTGTATCAGGGAGGCCATTCTGTTACATATTGTACAAGTAAATAACTTAGTATGTCGTATAAGGAAGGATAGAACGAGCAAGAGGGGAAGATGTACAATGAGAGTGAAAAGAATTATAGTAATGTAGAATTTACTAGCTTAGTGACGTACACTATATATATATACCTTGGAATTCTGCAAATGAGACGTGAGTGCCATTACACTCTCTTTTAACAATTTTTGGTCACGCACTAAACGAGCTTCCATTACTTCTCGATTTTTTCGCTCTTCTTCAAGTTGGTTTTTCACTTCCATTAGTTTGTTTTCTACACTCTCTCGTTTACGACGTTCTTCTTCTGCTTCCTTTTGTTGTGCTTGAAGTTGCTCTTGAATTTCGTTTCTAGATATCTTACTTGCTGGCTTAATTCCGGATCCTTGACCAAGAATGTACTTTGATTTTTCTCCCATAATTTTCACAAATGCAGCATTGATAATAGGATCCACATCAGTCCCCTCTTCAATTTCTTGAATTTTTTCAGCAGCAACATCTTTCACTTTATCCTACAAAAAAAATTATGCTAGATTTAGCTTTCAATATTCATTTAAAAAAACTCATTCTATGAACAAAGATAAGATTTTTTTATCTACATTCACTTCAGTAGAAGCACTAGTAACCCAATCTCCATTTGGCTTCATGTGAGTTATTTCCCAATTTTTTTGAAAGTTTGGCTCTTTTCCAGTGTGTGTGTTCCTCTAGCAAAACAAATAAAATTATGTTATCCAAGAAAATGTAATAATAATCTATCTAAAGAAAGACATATCTCACCGCTTCATAAGACACTGCTTGAAAAGATTTTCTGCCGCAAATATGATTCACCTCTTGTTTTGCCTTGTTACTTTTATTTCTGTCACTCATTTTCTGCATTGATTTTGAGTTTAGAGATATATTTTGATTTAAGCATAGTAAGAAGTAAAATAAGAAAATAAATAATATAAAAGGCCTAATTTTGATACTTTTAACTACCTTAAAATCATCAGAGCTAAAGTAATCCACCAAGAATTTCCATTCAGCTTCATTGACATCTGTTGGTATGTTTTGCAAACTTTCCTCTTTTGTAGCAAATTTCTTGAAATGATCATGATGTCTGCTACGACGATATCGATACAAATTTTTTGCAATTTGAAGAATAGTATCTCGATTGTGTTGTATGTCCGGAAGCTGAAAGGTGTCATGCACTCAAAATAGTATAAAAAATTAGGCTCAATAAATTATGTCTTGTTGGTTTTCAATTTTATGATCCAAACAAGGTACATTACAATTAGCCAGAACTAATCATTTACCTAACTTTGACAGTAAAGCAAAATAAACTAAAAGACACTGTACATGAAACTTCATCAATAGATACATCCATTATCGTGATTTACGAACGCCTCCTTCCACAATTTTCCAATCGGAGTTTGCACAGGACATATCGTACCTAGTTGTATAGGTAGTACTGTATGAGTCATTCTGCTCTGGATGGGCTACATCAGTTAAACTAGTTGATTCCTTGAGAGTATCTTCCGCAATAGCACGTCGACCATCAGCTGATACAGTCACAGTCAATGACCAGATTTAAAAGCTTGTACTCCCAAAAGAAACTATACTGGAATTTATATGCACGGTCTGTCCAAATCTTTAGCATATGACCATCCAAAACCTCTGAAAATCTGTTGAGACAGTGATAGTTTCCAAGAGTGATTTGATATTCTGCCATTTCCTAACTATGGTTTCTACAAGCCTTGCATCTATTCTAGGAACCTCAAGAGGATTTTCAACTAGTGAGGCACTCATATTGATGACATCTACGGGTAGTGCTGAGTTTCAACTTGTTCTTCCTATTATTAAAGAGAGTTTAAAAGACTGATCCTGTAAAATACACTAAGATGAAGGAGAGACTTATTGGTGTTTCAGAGGAAACTACCACTGATGTTAAGAGGCTTTACCAGTTAAACTATGTGTGAAGAAGTGGATGCTATGATAGCTTCACCAATATTTCAAATGCCTACATCTAAGTTCATATCCTCAATAAGCTTAAGCTGCGATGAGGGTTAAAACATTTACCATTTTAACAACAGCAACAAAAGAGAATGAAAGCTAGACAACCAGAAACACCATACTGATCAATTTCAAGTAGATTCAACTACTGCAGATTACAATGCATAAGGAGGCCAAGTAGCTAAACTTCTTTTCTGAGATGATGCCATATAGAGATATCATTTAGATGACCTATCTTAGACATGAAATGGGATCATACAGATGAAATAGACAACCAGAAATACCAGTACTAATCATTTATCATTTCAACAACAAACAGAAAAATATAGAGAGCAAAGTAAATTACCAGCCTATAAGCAACAATCCTATTTTTTGCTAGATCAGGAACTCCTTTCCAATTCTTGACATCATGTCTAGCATTATGAAGAACTTTCACTGAGAGCTCGGTAATGAAATCTTTAGCTCCAGGACCTACCGCTACTGTTCGATCTGGTGGGATAATCACCTTCAATTTTCCATTGTCATTTTCCTTGCGTTTCTTTTGGGTTGAAAGCCCTGTTGTCTTTCCTCTTCCCTTTCTTTAACAATACATAACGATATTTAAATGTATATAAATCAAACATATATATGATCTAAAGAATTTGAAGAGATACAATTTAATGAATGGATCAACTAACCTGGAGATGGAATTATGGTTACATCGGTTGTTTCACTATCACTAGAAATATGCACATTTGTCGTCATGATTGACTGCAACATATTATAATATTATATAAACAAAGACTAGTCAAATGTAAAAATCATGAAAGGAGAAACTAGAAATGCGAAGTCGAGATAATAACAATGAAATGATGCTAAAAAATTAAGAGAAATAAATAAATCTTCTAAGCAAAAAGATAAAGAAACAAAAGGAAAAGTAGAAAAAGAAATTAATCCTTTCGACAAAATGATGAAAAACAAAACTTCTAGGGCTAAAGCTATTCAGAAAAGAAAATTTATCTTGACGACGAGTTGAAAATCACGACCAATCATCATCCTCAACATCATCATATTCACTAGTATCTTCATCTGTTGCAGAATCACTGAAGTCATCCACATTTTCATGATCAGACTCATCTACAACTACTAATTCTTCTTCTTCCTCGTTATTGTGAGAAGGTGCTTCAACACTCACTCCATCAATATCTTCTCTTTGTATTATGATGTTCTCAAATTCTACTTGTGGATTTGCTTCTCCTCTTTCAACCAAGTCAATCAGCTGATACGGTTCCATTTCATCTGTTTGTTGTTCAGGAATATCATATAAATTTCGTGGTCTAACCCTTATCACTGCATGCCATTTCTCACTTTGACCTTGTTTAACATAATAGACTGATTGAGCCTGTGAGCCTAGAATGAATGGATCACTTAGGTAATGGAGTCGTGTTATATCTACACATATGAATCCATATTCATCTTTTTTGTAACCTCGACTTTGACTACGATCTTGAGGAGGAACTTCAAACCAGTCACATTGAAATAATATAACTGATTTATTTTTCATATATTGAATCTCTAAAATTCTTCTAATCTTTCCAAAATAATCAACATTTCTTGTATGCTCATCACTCTTCACAATCACACCACTATTTTGAGTTTTCAAACCTAACTTAGATTCCATTGTTCGAAATCGAAAATTATTTAAGATATATCCGCTATGACAAAAAACTCGAGGATCGGGAGGTCTTGCCAAAATTAGTAATTCATCAGTAATTCGGTTATCACCATTCTCCTTTAATTGTACCACCTATGTTATTTTAGTTACACAATAAAAAATATTAATGTTATTTTCAAAAATAAATTTATGAACCGTCAAATGATAGAATTTACCTTTTTCTCAAACCATAAAGGAAATTCCTCCTTGTGTCTCTTCACTACATTTCTATTATTCTCCTTTGTTAAGGTTTCTAAATGTTCCCTACAGAGTGTGAAATTGTGGTAGAAAAAATTGAAACACAATTGTTAAGTATTCATAAGAAAATGATGTAAAGGTAAAACATAACTTACTCAATCCAAGGTCTGACTTCCTCACAATTTTGGAGAATGTAAAAATGAGCTTGATTGATTTCAAAAGTACTCAAATTTGCCCAAGAACCCCCTGTTAGTGGTTTACCATGACAATTAAATATAGACAAGCCATTGTGATCTATGTTAGAAGAATTAAAATTTCTATCCGGACGATTTTCCTTTGTTTCCATATCAGTCAAATATCTAGAGAACAATGTCATGCACTCCCCTGCAATATGACCCTCAGCAATTGATCCTTCTACATGGAATTTATTGCGTACATAACCTTTCAAGGTTCGCAAAAATCTATGAAGTGAAATATATTAATATTTTAACAAATTTCAATTAAAAAAATAGTTTTGAAAAGTAAGAAGCCAACCTTTCAATGTAATACATCCATCGAAATTGAACAGGACCACCTAACTTCGCCTCATTTGCCAAATGAATTGCCAAATGAACCATAACATCAAAGAACGTCGGCAAGAACACACGTTCTGATTTACATAATGTAATTCTTATGCTTTTATCTAGCTGATCTAACTTATCCACAGATAACTCTTTAGCGCACAAATCACTAAAGAATAATGAAAATTCAATTAACGGGTCGTGTGCATCTTTTGGCAAAATTTCTTTGATGATGAGTGGTACAATGCGCTGAAAAAGAACATGATGATCATGACTCTTAAGCCCAAAAATTTTAGCGTCCTTGATACAACGGCTGATGTTAGAAGCGTACGCATCTGGAAACTTGACTTCTTTAATGAGCTGACAAAATCGAATTCTTTCAGCTTTGGACATTGTATAACTTGCTGGAGGAAGTTTGTATTTATCTCCACTTTTAATGGGATGGAGGGACTTTTTAATTTTCATTTCTTGTAAGTCCAATCGAGATTTCAGTGTCCTTTGTTTTTCCTTCAATATCCAACAATGTTCCTAGCACACTTTCACTAATATTCTTTTCAATATGCATAACATCCAAATTATGTCTCAACAATAAAGTCTTCCAATATGAAAGTTCAAAGAATATACTTTTCTTTTTCTAATTGTCACACCTTTCAGTATCTCTTTTTCTTGTGTTGTCCTCGGCTGACCTTTGTGAAGAGGTATTAAGTTGCACAAGAACATCTTCACCACTCAAAGCTTGTGGTGCAAGTCTTTCTTCCTTTGTATTATCAAAAGTACTTTTATTCCGACGATAAGGACGATTTATCTCCAAGAACCTACGATGACCCATATAGCACTGCTTTCGATCATGTTTCAAGTAAATGGAACAAGTATACACATGACAAACTGGACAAGCTAGTTTACCTTTAGTGCTCCAACTAGATAAAATACCGTAAGCAGGAAAATCATTGATTGTCCACAACAAAGAAGCACGTAATTGAAAATTTTGTTTCATAAAAGCATCATAAGTCTCAATTCCATCCCCCCATAAGGTTTTCAAATCATCAATCAGAGGTTGGAGATACACATCAATATTCATACCAGGACCTTTTGGTCCAGGAATAAGCAAAGACAATAAAAGATTGGACTGTTTCATGCATACCCATGGGGGACGATTATATGGAATCAAGATAACTGGCCACATGCTATATGAATTACTCATTGAACCAAAAGGATTAAAAATATCTGAAGCAAGTCCAAGTCTTACACTACGAGGATCTGAAGCAAAATTTGGATGTTTTTCATCAAAACTTTTCCATACCAATGAGTCAGCTGGATGTCGTAACACACCATCATCAACTCTATTATCCTTATGCCACCTCATCTCTTTTGCAGTTCCTTTTGTCATAAACAAACGTTGTAATCTAGGTATTAAAGGAAAGTATCTTTTTAGGAATTCCTTTCTTTTTCTTATTCAAATTATCTGAAGCAACCTCATTGTTGGCATCTTCTCCTTTTCTTATTGTCCATCTTTTTTCACCACATTTAGGACATTGTTCAAGATCCGCATATTCCTTTCTATATAAGATGCAATTATTAACACATGCATCTATCTTCACATAATCTAAACCCAAATCTTTTATTATCTTTTGAACTTCATATAGAGAATTTGGTAACACATTTTCTTTAGGTAAAGTATCACTCAGTAATTTCAACAAAGAGTCAAATGAAGTATTACTCCATCCATGCATACACTTCATTTGAAAAAGACGGACTATAAAAGAGAGTTTGGAGAACTTTTCACAATTTGGGTACAATCGAATTTCTGCATCCTTCATTAACCTATAGAAATTCTTAGCTTCTATATTAGGCTCTTCGTGTCCTAATTCAGTTGTATCAACAAAGTCATGACTATTATTGGAAACACCATAATATATATCATGTAATATTTCAAAAATCAAAGCATCATCATTTTCTAAATTTGAATCTTCATCAATAATTGTTTCATCATCTGAAGATAAATCTAGCTCACCATGATGAATCCATTTTTTATAAGTTTTATTCATTCCCCACCTACATAAATCTGTCTTCACTTCGTCTCGCGTTTTCCAAAGCACATTATTACATTTTATGCACGGACATTGAATTCTTACACCAACTTCAGGATTGAAAAATGCAAAGTTCAAAAATTGTTCCACACCATTTAAGTATTGCAATAACGCTCTATTCCTAATATGTGTCCAACTTTTATCCATTATATACTTACCTACATGGAATTTCAATCAAATAAATATAGAATTTTATAAAAAAATGTTACGAAAAGACTTCATATTATAAAAAGTTACCATAAAAACAAAAACATGATATTAAGACCAAAAAATCTTGTCTACTTTTACATCTCCTTAAACAATTCGTATACAACCTCTTACACAAAAAAGCATAAAAAATGATAACATTAAGATAGGTAAACATTTTGAAAATAAAATTACACGTGATATTTTTAAAATCAATATAAGCAACTTCAAAAAATGGCTTAATAAAGAAGAATAACACCATAGATTATTAGCACTGTTCAAGGTTAAATGAGTGGTCCAATTATAGGAATTATAGGAAATTCAGATCCATCTATCCATATTGGATGGTATGTTGCAATTCTGAAGACTTAAGACATATCACACGTACTTTTACCATATAGCACAAAATAACATGGAAGGCAGTATGCTAAAGACAATTATGCAGACAAGTTATATGTCACGTTTTAGGTGTGAATATAATAAATTATATGCACCAATGAAAACAAGTTGGTCAACTAAATCTTCAGACAAGTTCACACATAATCAAATTGTATTACAGATAGATTACTTCATAATAAAAGGGAGAATTGAAATAACATAGTAAACAATTATCACACCGGTGTACCACTGGAAACAGGCTGCAATATTGCACCAACACCTGCAACTTTAGCTTTAGTAATTGCAATAGATGGAAGACTAGACCTGAGGATTGATGCAGAACAATAAACAATACTAAGAATCCTAGAATGCTCAGTCAGATTCTTAGATTATTCAACCAAGCAGATGGTGTCACCTGCAACAAGAAAATGACATTGCCCTCTTGAGAGACCATACGTTAAAACTAATGAGATGTTAGAAGCAGAGATGCAATGTTAGTACAAGGAATAAGCTTTCAAACGCTATTTAGAAAACTATGCACATAGTAGCAACACAATGTAGCCTAAACAGAACACCTAATTAGACAAACCAAGAAATAATCAGTATCAACCAAACTATTTCTTCGGGCAAATTACGTAAAGAAAAAACAAATAATCACTGAAAAAAAAGATCCTAATACTATGATTCTTACTGCTCGTATGGTGGAACAATAAAGATCTCACCAGAAAACACATATGGAGGACCCCTTTAAATCCAAGTTGAACTCAATTACAGCTAACCACACTTCAAAAGCTACTACTTACTGTCAAGAAATAAGTTTCTCCATAAAAAATCATAATTTTACTTTACCAAAACTTCAGAGAACCCCAAACTACACAAATCAAACAAAAAACCTTGACCCATCAAGACTTGAAAAAGTTTAATAATGTCAATCATGTTTCTTCATGAAAATCTCAACTTTCAAAACTAAATCAACAAATTACGTAAAGAAGAAAAAACTAATCACTAGAAAAAAGATCCAAATACTATGATTCTTATTGCTCATATGGTCGAGCAATAAAGATCTCACCAGAAATCACATATGTAGGGCCCCTTTCAATCCAAGTTGAACTCGATTACAGCTAGCCACACTTCAAAAAGCTACTACTTAATGTCAAGAAAATAAGTTTCTTCATAAAAAAATTATAATTTTACTTCCCCAAAACCTCAAAGAACCCCAAATTGCACAAATCAAACAAAGAACCATGACCCATATCTGGAATTGAAAAGGTAGCTGCCTTGAGTAATGTCTATCAAGTATTTTCTCCATGAAATTGAAATTTAACAAAGTTTATGAAGCATTCTTAAATAAAAAACAAGAACAAAATAATCAAAGAGACTAAATCATCCTCAAGAATTCATCAATCGTTTTGGAAAGAGACTAAATCATAAAGAAAACTCACCAGAGATAGACTTCAAGAACAACCTGCTTCTCATGTAGTTCAACTGACCAATCAACCTCCGATATGAGGTTGGATCGGATAAAAGTTCACCTTCATCTGCTGTAAATTTTAGGGACGGATCCAAATGTGAACTTACATGTGTGGGTTCGAGGCAATTATACTCAGAGAGGAACTCAAGAATGAATTTTCGCTGATTGAGGATCAAACCAGTAGATTCACGTAGCACCTCCATCCCCAAAAAATAATGTAAGCTTCCCAAATCTTTAATTTGAAATTCAGAGTGCAAAAATAATTTCAAAGCTTGTAATTCTTCAATGTCATCCCCAGTCAGCACAATATCATCCACATAGACTATTAACAGGGAAATAAGAGCACCACTGCGTTTATAAAAGAGTGAGTAATCATTTAACGAATGAGCATAACCTTTGACCTCAAACGCAGCGGTTAACCTTGCATACCATTGGCGGGAAGCCTGTTTCAAACCATAAAGAGATTTCCTCAAATGACAAACATGATGAGGAGAAGGAGACTTTATGCCGGGAGGGAATTTCATACACACCTCTTTCTCCAAATCTCCGTGTAGAAATGCGTAGTTTACATCTAATTGGAACAAATTCCATCCCTTTTTAACTGATATGGCAAGAACACATTTGATATGGTGATCTTAACGACCGGACTGAATGTTTCTGTAAAATCAACTCCCTCCTTTTGCATATCCCCCTAATAACAATGCGGGCTTTCAAACGCTCAACTGATCCATCAGATCGTAATTTCACCTTATAAATCCACTTACACGGTAAGGCTTTATGGCCTGGAGGAAGACGGACCACATCCCAAGTATTATTGGCTAACAAAGCATTTAATTCTTTCGCCATAGCATTCTACCAACTGGGGTGTAAAACTGCTTGGGAATAGCTGTTGGGCTCATGAATGTGAGACAGACAATTAAGAAAATGTTGGTTAGGGGAAGAGAGGGCAGTAAAAGAGAAAGAAGGGGCTTGAATAGAAGATAAAAAACAAAAATTAGAAACATCTACTAGATGTACAATGCTGCAAACATAATCTTCCAAATAGGCAGGAGCTTTGAGAGATATGGTAGACCTCCTTAGGATAACAACAGAGAAGTGGAGATGGACCAAGATCAGAAGATAGGGAAGAAGTAGATGGAAGGTGACGAGTTATCAGGGGAATTGGGACTAAAAACACTGGAAACTTCAGGGTACATAGGAGAAGGAGAAGTAGTGGGAAAAATAGGAACTGAACTATTGATAGATGTGAATGGAAAATTGTTCTCATGGAAGATAACATTCCTACTAACAAAAAATTTCTGATACTTTAAATCAAACAACTTATATCCTTTCTTTCCATGAGGATATCCAAGAAAAACACAAGGTGTAGCTCGAGGGTCTAACTTAGTTCTTCCTTGAGGCAAAGTAGAGGCAAAGCACACACATCCAAACACCCTTAAGTGATGGTAGGAAGGAGGTTTTCCATACAAAATATCATATGGTGTTTTAAATTTTAGAAGCTTGGTGGGACAACGATTGATTAAATAGGCAGCTGTTAGAATAGAATCACCCCATAATTTTGATGGTAAATGAAACTGAAACAACAAAGATCTAGCCACCTCTAGTAGATGCCTATGTTTTCTTTTAACGACACCATTTTGTTGTGGTGTAGCTACACAAGAAGTTTGATGGATAATCCCTTTAAATAAAAAGAATGAAGAACCCTCTTGACTGGAACCAAGTTCCATACCATTGTCAGATCTAATGCTTTTAACCTTTTTGTCAAATTGTCTTTCTACCATAGCTAGGAAATTTCGTAAAGTTGGAAAGGCATTGCTCTTGGTAGATAATAAGAAAACCCAAGTCCCCCTACTATAATCGTCAACAATTGTAAGGAAATATCTATATCCATTATAAGTAGGAGTGTGGAAAGGTCCCCAAGTATCAATGTGTATAAGATCAAAAATTTGCTTACTAGAAATATCACTATTGGGGAAGGGAAGCTTGGTTTGTTTAGCTAAAGGAAAAATATCACAAGGCTCAACAAACTTAGATAAATAGGAAAAGGAATTTCATTAATATTCTTCATGTTTCCAACATAGGTATGTGGCTTAGCCTATCATGCCACAACTTATTGATTACATTATACTGAGAAACACTAGAAAGAGCAGCAGAAGTGTTGTGTTTTGATTGAAAAACTGAATTGGAAATCCTATTACAAGATCTACTAAAACTTGAAATTGGAGGTTGATCATGTTCCATCACATATAGTCCATTTCGGGATTTACCAAGCACCATCGGGCTCTTCATTGAAGGCCCTGCATGAAACAGTGAGAAGGAGAAAAAATTAATAGATGTTGAAACTGCTCAGATAACTTATGAACAGAGAGTAGATTAAATTGAAAACTCGGAACAAAAAGGACATTAGAAATGATAAAGTTAGAAAAAAGTCTCACTGATCCTACATGTGTTACTTTAACAGTTTGAGAATTGGGAAGTTTGACAAATGTTGCTTTAGGCAACAGATTAAAAGAGATAAAATATCCTTTATTGAAAGTCATATGTTGACTTGCTCCTGAATCAATAATCCATGAATTTGGGCAAACAAGGCTGTGACTTGTTTTAGAATAGAAAGAAAAAGGCAGTAAGTGTATACCAACACAGTTCGAATTAGCTATGACCTCAGAATTGGTGCTTTATTTCCCATTTTTCTTGTTGAAGCAATGACATGATCTGCTTTAGCTGGTCTTGTGATAAAAGATTTTCCGACTCTGGTGGATCCACATTATAATAAAACTGATTTCCTGCTGCCTCACTTGTCATAGCTACATTACCGTGAACAGAATTATGGTTATTTTTCTGCTTAGTGAACTTAAAATTAGGAGGAAACCTATGAATTTTGTAACATTGCTCAATTGTGTGCCCTATTTTCTTGCAATATCTGCATGTTGGAGCAGACTTCTTATTCTCATTATAGCTTCCTCTTGCAGGTTTGTACTCGGGTGCTCTAGGTCTCTGTCCAGAGGTATTTTGTCCAAATGCCACAAAGGAAGAATTCTCCCCAGGGAATTTGGGGTTCATATTCATCTCCCTTTGCTTTTCCTCTTGAATCAACAAAGCATAGGCATTAGCCATAGAGGGTAAAGGAGAAATCATCAAGATGTTACCTCTGGCTACACAGTAAGAGTCATTTAGACCCATGAGAAATTGTACCAAACGTACATCATGTTTTGCTTTCACATTTTTTTCTTTTGCTTCATAGGAGCAAGCACATCCACATACTATGAAAGTATCAAGTGTGTCGAGTTCATCCCACAACCCCTTCATCTTTGTGTAGTAAGTAGCAATGTTAGAGGTCCCTTGAACAAGCTCACTGAGCTCTTTTTACAGCTGAAACAACTTCACTCCACTGCTTTGCCAAAATCTAGTCTCCAAATCTGATAATAGTTCCTTGGCAGTGGAGGAATAGATTACACTATCTGAGATCTCTCGTGAGAGAGAGTTGAGAAGCCAGGAGATCACCATATTGTTAGCTCCGCTCCAAGCTTTGTGGTGATCAGTGCCTTTAGCAGGTTCACTCATGGATCCATCAATGAAACCCATTTTATTCTTTGCAGGTAATCATCATGCCCCTTTTCCATACTGCAAAGCTTTTATCATCAAAAGGAGTATTCACCAGCAGAGTACCTGGTGAATCAGTTTGAGATATGAAACAAGGATGGGAATATGAAGAAAAATCAGTAGCAATAGCTACTGTAGCTGTTTGGACTGCAATGGTAGAATTATCACCCATGATTGAAAAGAAAAGAACCACAGTGAAGAGAAAAAATGAGATTTGAAAAGGAGAAGAATCAAGGATTTAAAACCTTGCTCTTGATACCATGAAAGAATTATATAGAAAATTTTCTTTGTATTCCACTGTGTGTCCAATATTTTGTACAATGCTGAATATATAACAAAATAATTGTAACTGCCTATACACTTGCTCCTATTCTATTGGTTCCTGCGTAACATAATTATTCTCCCCAAATAAATAAAAAATAAAATGTATATACAAGGAAAGATCTGGAATATAGGTTTTATAGATGCTCTTTGATGATGACATGGGCCTCCGAAACGTAACAGCCCAAGGCACAAAAGACTGTAGGCCCAATCTGCTCATAGACCCAAATTAGAAAAACAAAAGACAAGTCAAACCGTAGTTATGCATTTGAACCGACAACTTCACCTCTACCTTCATCTTCTTTATATCTATCTAAAACTGAATCACCGGAAATAATGTCGTTGGAAAAATGCTTCTCACTAACATCGAGCTCAAAATATGTATCATGTGATCTTGTATTTGTCCTATTTAGTATTTCTCGTTTCACTTGTCTTTTTCAAATTCGTATGACTCATTTTTCAAAAGTTTGTCAGTGTAAAGTTTGTCTATTTTATTATTGTTTAATTTCAAAAGGGAAAATTATATTATCTTAATTCATTTCAAGTAAGATTTTACATTTTGTGAGAACTGTGTAAAATTGACCTAAACATACAACTAATTCATCTAATGAAAAAAATGAGTATATAGATCAACTTAATAAGTAATTCTGATCGAATTTTAGTGTTATGCAACATCTTAATGGAGCAAGTTCAACAAAATCGTTCAATTACTTATTTTATCAAGTTCAAAGTCGTTGTAAAGTTCTATCAGATTAGAAATATTTTGTCTAAATTTGTTTGATAAAAAAACATTTAATTAGCAAAAGTAGAATTTTTGAGATAATATTTGTTGTAAACATTAACCAGGAATACAATAAAAATAATTGCGTATCAATCTAGCAAATTGGAATCAATAAGAATCACAGTCATTCATGTTCATCCGACTAATTAGTTCAACAACAACAAATCCATTGTAATTCATAAATGGAGTTCGGAGAGGGTAATAAGATGTATGCAAATCTTATTTCTAATTTTGTGGGATAGAGATATAATAAATGATGACCCTCGACTAAAAAAAGAAGTTATTCTGGTAAGGAAATTGTGAAAGGGAAAGAAGATATGGGGCTAGCCCCTGCCTCTCCCACAGAGCCTTCTTATAATTTACAGTCATGTCCTCCAACTTCTTAAAATTCATCAAATAGAAGACTATTTATAGTAAAATCCTAGGGATAATTATCAGCAAAACTCGACCCCAGAAACTCTCATTTACTTAGTATGCGCTTGTGAAATAAGGACTGAAAAAATCGTGAATCTTTCGATAAAGATTGATTTTTTCCCTTATCCTATCCGATCACAACTTGATATCTAATCTCATAATCCCCAAGCTAGCCAGTTCTACTAGTGTGATACCGAACTCAAGTGTCCGAGGTACGGGCTCCAACAAAAATGTTATTCTACTTCTCGTGATGTTAAATGAAGAGATATCGGGTGCCTATTATTGCTAAATAAGATCCAACATGTCCTTCCTTCCACGTGTCATTCCATTGTTTGCCCACATGCCTGGTCCAAATCCCCCCTCCCCACAATACAAACATGATAAGAGTTCTTACAAATATATTCAGAGATAAATTCTTAATATACATAGAGTATTATTTTTCGATCAATGTCCCCAATTTAAAGGGCTGGAACTTTCCCTCATGCTACAAGATTCACAATTTGCTCAAAACCCATAGAACCAGTCAATTGTGTCATAGCACCTTAGCCATGCATGTGCCACATTTTAAGTTCATAGAATGATAGTTTGCTTTATCCGACCTCAGGAATTTGTTTCTTTTGGAAATAAGTTCACTTTATTTTAAAAAAAAAATAGTGTTTCGGCCATGAAAATTATATTCTAAATTAAACTTGAAGTGTATTACAAATTTAGAAAATAATTTATAACCTATTTTGCCAATTCACTTTTCACTTTTGATATCCTATTTAAGAATGATATTCAAGCACAAACATCATTTTGAATAATTGAATAATCTAACACAACTTTATCTACAACTCTAGTAACACCAGTGGAAAATATTTAAATCTATGATCAAATGCCTATTTAATTTTCCATGTATATAGCACACATTGCTAATATATTTTTGTGAATGAACATAATCCTTTTCTTTGCCCCATTACCGATTGAAGAAAAGCATCATGAAACTTTCCCACGAATGAGTCTTACAAGACTTATTGTTTCAATCCTTCATCATAAGCGGACTGCCACTGCCACCTGCATGTCATGCATGTTCCAGAGCAACACATGTCCTCACAATCTGTCAATAGAATACCAACATAAACATCACTTCAGGGCTATCAAACAGTCAGAGAAACTAAAAGAAATGGTTACAATTCTAGGTTAGTTTCTTCATTTATGTGTTAATTATGTTTTAAGTTTTTCAATTTTTTTAAATATCCAGATACAATTTTTTTGATGTGATATCTTTGTGACGTGTGAGTCTCTCTCTCTCTCTCTCTATATATATATATATATATATATAGATTATGATGCTTTAGGTCTAGGTTAGGATTTTGAGTTGTCTTTGAACTATTTACAATTCTTTGATAGATTTTCGAATTATTTATTTTTCTATTTGAAAAATTAAAGGAGAACTAGACAAAAGAGGATGTATAATTTTATGTGAGATTATGCTTGTGAAATGTGACAAGTAATGCAAAATAATCATACATATTTGTCTTTACAGAAAATTAAGTATGTACATATTTTGAGAGTTGAATAATGATAGCTACTTATTGATAGATATGTGTTGTTATACAAACATATAAATATACAACATGTGATTCTTAAAGTCGGGGTTTTTAAAAAAATAATTGTTTATCAGTTTCCAATTCACTCTAGAAATTTAAGAAGGGTTAGGGTAAATATATCAAATTACCTCGCATTAATAAAATAATTGATGAATATTACTATCCACATAGTAAAGAAAGAGTTTCTTATTATAAATGATTTAACACACTTATGACATTGTTTGTTGTTTTTTCTTTTCGTAATTCTTTTTTAAAATCCATGATATCAAAGAATCAAAAAAAGAAGGTCATCAAAAAGCCCTAAGAAAAAGATATTACTAGAAAATTAACCGTTCGAGTTTGAGTTTACTAGTTGGGCTACAATCTGACGAACCCGTCTAATGAGAATAAAGGAAAGGTCAAAGGGGACAAGTCAAAGCGATGTGAAAAGACACGTAAAAAGTAAATCATTGTTAAAAATGAAAATATTGAGGAGATTACAATAAAAAGTCTGCTTTGGTCTATTCAACCTCATGAATTTGTTTCTTTTGCCACACAAAAATCGAGCCCAAAAAATGTGTACCGTGTGATTTTTTATATATATGTCTTATTAGGGGTGTCTCTGTTTACTCAATCATGTTTGAAACTAAAGCATAATTATTGTTAATTTAAAAAGAAAAATAGTATCGCCTTAATCCATTTTAAGAATGAATTTACATTTACTGAGAACTGTATAAAATTGACCTAAACTTGCAACTAATTTATTTAATGGATAAAATGAGTAACAATCTATGTTTAATATAAAACAACGTAATAAATATCTCTGATCAAATTTCTATGTCAAGCTCCTCACGATATGTTAAGGGAACAAAGAAGTAGTAGCTTCATGTAAATAATTTAGCTTTTCAGAAAATTTTCAAGTGAACAATTTCAAAAAAATCTTTCAATTACTTATTTTAAGATATATATTAAACTTTATTGAACATCTCTGTTACATCAGAAATATATTGTCTAAACTTTTTTTAAACCCAAGGTTTATCTAGTAAAAATAGCATTTTAAGTTAATGTTTTTTAGCAAATCTTTACAAGGAATACAACAAAAATAATTTCTCGTCATTAATACATAAATCATAGCTGCTCATGTTCCTCCAATTAATTAGTTCAACAACAACAATAATATATACAGTATAATTCCACAAATAGAGTTTGGATATATACATGAACCTTTCTTTTCATTTTGTGAAGAGAGATCATTTCCAATGTCCCGTGACTCAAAAAAGAAGTTATTAGGAAAAATAAATTCCCATCAGCCAAAAAATAATAATATAATATTAAGATACAAAGCAAAATGAAGCAACAAATAGTAAAAAGTATATGCAATTACTAAATACTCTGCCAATAAGGGGATAACCCTCGGCGTCTCCCCCCTAACGAAACCTTCTTATTTACATTCATGTTTTTCAACTACTAAAAGTTCAATTGAACTCATAATTTCAAAGGTGCAATGGATAAACCTACACAAAGTTGAACCAAAAAAATAACTAAATATATATAGATATGCATGCCTTTTGTCCTCCTTAGTGGTGGATGGGGTTGATTTCCTTCGGCGATGGCTTGAGAATGTTTGTAAAAGCATTAACACCATTTATTTAAATGGTTGTTTTGTCATAAGCCAAATCAGCTTCTACCGCGGTGTCAAAACTTCCCAACCAACGTCGTTTATTCGTTCTTACATCTTGAATCTCTGCAACCCATCTTCCTCATTTTCATTGTCTAACTCCCTTGTACTTCTTTACATTTTCTTGGAGGTGCTTCATACCTTTATTCTCTTTGGACGATACCATTTTTTATGTGACCTTGGTCTTTTTATTTTTGATGATAATTTCTTTACAAATTATTTTTTGTCATTTATACTTCTCTCCTTGAAGATTTTCCTCCTCATCACTAGATGAATATGTGGCGTCATTATCCGTTATGTAAATACATACAACATGTGGAAAGATAATAGAACTTTCACCCATTAGAAATAATAAGGTTATGAATTGTAAAGTTCAGTTAGAACTCTTCTACGGGTATTTTTTTTTGTGGGAAGTTGTTAGATTTTTTCCCCTTTTTATATTTCTTTTTTAAAAAACAAATTAGTTTTTTTTTGCTTTTCCCTCATGTTAGTTTAATAATAATTAAAATTTATCCTAATGTAAATATAAAAATCTGACAATCTTCCACGGAAAAGAGTTTTAAACGTGTTTATTAAATTTAATTTTTTTAACCATCTTAATGGAGTAACTTTAAATTTTAAATTTTTATGATTGGTCGAAAAAGAATTTCACAGCTTCATAAAAGTTTCGCCGCTTGACTCACCGGTAAGATCAAATGCTAATTATTTTTTGTTTTCTTTTTATTTTTTTTTCATTTTTATTTTCAATTTCCAATTTAAAATAACATAAAATTTTCAAATAATTGTGATTTACAATATTATTCCCTAAACAATTGTGATGTAAATAATTGTGATTATAAATTTATACTACTTCATCGAGTTATGCAATAATAATTTCATAAACAAACTGCATTGTTGTTTCCAATAGGATAATCAAGCGAATTTATTTTGATAGTTTTTTTTAAAAATAAATTATGAAATATATATTATACATCATGTATATGATAAAAACAAATTCTAACCCTAAATTATATTCCAAATATTCATTTTAAAAATGAGTCAAGACAAACTTCTTGATATTGCTTTTGCTTTAAAAAAAAGGGAATTTATTCCAAAAGAGTAACATTTGTTATTTAAAAATGACATGAAAAAGTAATATAAATCACAATAATTAACAACTTGAAATATTTGAAAAACACATAACAAATTTGACTCGACTCTCGAAATTCTATCAATGCCACATAAATTGGAACAAAAGGAGTAACATATAGTATTATTTAAAAATTACGTAAAAGTACTACAAATTGCAATAATTAATAACTTAAATATGTAAAAATTATATTAAAATTGGATTAACTCTCTAAGTTTCATCAGTATCACATAAATTAACACAAAAAATAACATATATTAAGTATGTACTAGCACGGAATCCGATATCTAGTTATACTTAAAAATTAGAAAACCTACTTAAATTAATTCAAAATTTAAAGTTTAAAATCAAAATAAGAAATAGTCCAACTGCCATGACTAACCTAAAGTGCCGCGTTTGACGACCGTATGATTAGCAACATTAATCACGTTAATTTTTTAACCAACTAATTTATTATATTATTTAATAGAAAAGGCACACATCATAATATATCATATAAAATATGAAGTCACACGATTTATTATATTTATGTTTGAATTGTTAATGTATTTTTATCACTATTGATTATATACACTATTTATCTTTTCTTTACATTTCATTTATTTTAAATTTTTTTTGTTGTAGATAATGTAAAATAATATTTTGTTATATTAAAGAGTTATATTTTATCAAATTATTTATTTAACGTTTGAAAAGATATACATTAAATTTAACTAACTAATTTAATTAGATTATTTATTTATCTTGTCTTAATTTAAATTAAGAAAATAATTTGTAGATTTTATGTTCTTTCAAGTTCTTGATAAGTATAATACCAGTGTGATGTACGAAATGATGATGAAAAGTAATCACCTTATAAGTGATAAGAACGAAAAAACACTTCCTCTTAAGTGATCCTTCATATCACTGAAAACAGATGAAATATTAATGCGATTTAAGAACTTTATGATTTACTGTAATAACTTTAACAAATGGAAGCACTTAATGTATAGCAACATAAGTTCTAACAAATGAAAACACTTAATGTATAGCAACATAAATTCAAATCTAAACATATAACATAAACCAAATTACCGAAAAATTACACTGTGTTGGGACTTGGGAGTATCTATTTTTATTTTGTGAAAATTCTAACAGCCTGGAAAAAGTTTATCTTTTAATGTTGATGAGTCAAAGTAAAAGGTTAAACGTATTATTAAGAGTACATATGTGCTATTTTGTCGCAATTTTTTTTGAAGATTTAAATAACAAATCAACTTTTTTGGGAGAGAAAAAAATAGGAAGTGTTCCCTCTTTCTACGTTAAGGAATTTGAAAGCAGAAGAAGATCAAGATCAACTATACCTATTCCTTCTTTGATGGTCTAAACACACTTTGGTAGTTCTCATGTTTTGAAAGAGAAGAGTACTTTTTGTTGACTCCGGTTTGTTTCAAGATATGTTAATAACGTTAAAAAATATGGGAGAGGAGAAGACGTTTAAAAAAAATAGGGACTCTGAACTTATAATCTTTTTCATCAGTTTGAGAGACATTCTATTTATCCGGCTTAACGGATAGATTTGTGTGTTTGAATTTTTAAATTAATAACTACACATCCTATTTATCCGGCTTAACGGATAGATTTGTATGTTTGAATTTTAAAATTAATAACTACTCTCAAAAACAGAATTTATCATTTAAATTGTTAATTGATGAGATTTTGTTTATTTTTTTGTTCTAAAACGTCACATTTTTATTTTAAAAATTTAAAATTCTATGTATCACCGAAGTGCAGATTTATCACGTTAATTCTTAAATTGTTTTAAATTTATATATCGTTTAATTTTAAACTATGCTTTAAATTATTTATTTAATTTAATATCTAAAATAATTAAGTCTCTTAATTTTAATTATTTAAAACTGTCTGATATTAATTTGTTGTTTAAGTTTCTTTTTATTATAAAAGTATAAGTTTTATTAAAATCTATCTATACTTATACATTTCGTTCAAAAGTGGGATTGTTCTACTATCTGTAAAAAATATTTTTTAAGAAGGAAAATTGATTAATAGAGTATAATTAAAAATATCTTTAAATTAACGTTAATTTTTTTTGATTAAGTACAGATTTAGGGTGTGTTTGGTATTTTGGAAAATGTTTCCCTAGAAAACAAGTAGACTTTGAACTTATTTTCTCATGTTTGGTTGGTGAGTAGAAAATATTTTTCGGATTTTTTTTTTTAGTGTTTGATTTATGAATGAAAAATATGTTTGAGAAAATATCTTTCATTTTTAATAGAGAGTAGAAAATAATTTTTGAATTGAAACTAAGAATATTTTTTAAAATAAACTTAAATTTTGGGGGGGGGGGAGAGGGTGGGGCTGGCGGGGGGGGGGTGAGATGGGGTAACAAAATAAATATTTGAAATTGAAAATATTTTTAAAAATAAACTTAATTTTTTTTGGAGGGGGTGGGGGCTGAATGGGGGTAGGGGGGTCGAGGGTAGGGGGTGGGGTGGAAAAATAAAATTTTGAAATTGAATTTTTTTTTTAAAAACAAACTTAATTTTTTTTTGGAGGGGGTAGGGGCTGATTGGGGGGAGGGGGTGCGGTGGAAAAATAAAATTTTAAAATTGAAAATATTTTTTAAAAATAAACTTTAATTTTTTTTAAAGGGAAGTGGGGGACTGTTGTGGGGCCTGCTAATGACTGAAAAAAAAATCAGAAATCAAATCTCATGTTTTTTTTTTTCTTTCAAAAACAAATCTCCCCATTAATCTATAAATAAATTTCATCACATTCTCTCAATTTCTTTACTCATTTAACTTTCAAGAATTTAATATTTAATTTCAACTTTCTGAAAATTCATTCATTCTCATATCTCTACAATATCAGTTATTAGTTACTCCATTTCTTATTTTTATTAACTATTAATTTATTATTTTTCTTAAAGTGCTAATACATTCATTATTATAAGGTTACTTATACAACTTATTATTATTAGTTATTAATTTATTATTTCTTTGAAAATGCTAGCAACATTTTTATTACAATATTACTTTTTAGTTATTGTTATCCATTAATACTTAATACTTGTTAGTTAAAATTAAATATTAAATTTTGAAATTGATTTTTTTTTAAAAATAAACTTAATTTTTTTTGGAGGGGGTGGGGGATGATTGGGGGAGGGGGTTCGCGGGTAGGGGGTGGGGTGAAAAAATAAAATTTTGAAATTGAAAATATTTTTTAAAAACAAACTTTAATTTTTTTAGAGGGGGTGGGGGGCTGATGGGGGCTGGTGGGGGGAAGGGGTCGAGGGTAGGGGTGGGGGTGGAATGAAAATAAAAATTTGAAATTGAAAATATTTTTTAAAAACAAGCTTAAAATATTTTTTTTGAGGGGGGTAGGGCTGGCGGGGGTTGGGGGAGGGGTAGGTGGGATAAAAAAAATTATAAATTGAAAAAATATATTTTTTGAAAAAGCTTTAAATTAAATTTTTTCAACAAAAAAATGATTTTTTTAAAAATAAATTGTAATTTGAAGTTGGAGAAGAGTTTTGGAAAATGTTTTCCTTAATTTTTGAAGGGAAGTCATTTTCCTTAGATTTGAGGAAAATGAGTTGATTTGGAAAATATTTTTCAAAACATTTAACCCAATCAAACATGAGAAAATTGGAAAATATTTTTTGGAAGGTGAATTTTTTTTATGGAATACTCCGCGTAGATTGATGTTATCACAATGGCAAATCAAGCTACAATAAAATATTAGAAAAGGTATAATATTTTGTTTATTAGCATTTTCAGCATTATACTAAAAGTAAAAAATCACTTCCGTCAATTACAAAGATTTGGTGGGGAATAACTTTTATGATTTCTTATCCTGCTAGAGAGTTGAGGGCCATGTCATTACACCAAGATCTTTAGCGGTAATTAATCAATGATAATAATTTAATTATTATTAAATATGTTTTAGTGACAATTAATTCTCTTTGTAAATGTTCTTTAAGCATAAGTTACGTTTATAAGTCCAAAACTCCGCCAATAAGGGGTGCCCCAATTTATAAGTTACGTTTTTATACTAATTGCTTGTTAACATATACAACGTTAAACCTAAATATTAAGAAATAACAAAAATAATTACCCAAAAATGGACGTGATGACACTTCTCGAATCCCACCAAGACAAGTCAACCTCAACCCAACAAAAATAAAAGAAAAGTGGAAAACAATAAAGCAAGAACAAGATAAAACGGAAAACTTATTCATTCAATTAAAACCCCAAAAATTTGGTTTTCACGTGTACAAGCCACTAAATACATGAAGTGCGGAATTAAAAATAAGTACAAGTCTCAATATTCGTTTCTCAAATAGAACAAAGCTTAAAGAAAATGAAAAGAGAGTCCACCGGGATGACAAGCAGGAACCTCTTAATAGTCTTTTGACAAGCCGCAGAAAGTAAGAGAAGAAGGGTGATCACACTATATCGGGCTCGGAACCTACACAAGTGTAGAAGCAAGGAATGAGTAGCAACAACACGGTACCTGAGTGGTAGATTTGCACTCATTTAAGGTCCTTTTAGCTAAAAAATTGGTGTCCTCAATGCCTAAATTTTTCCTTTTCTAATCAAATATTGATGATTTGCAGCTATAAATGAAATTGGACAAGGCATGGACTAAATCTTGAAATAACGGCCAAAAATACAAAAGAAGTGCAAAATGAACATTGTTGATCGCCTAGCATGAAGGACGGATCGCCGACTGGGAAAGACCTCGCACAAACTGACAGTGCATAGTACTTTTGTATGCCAAAGAGGTTCGGCGAGCTCCAGTAGAAAGAGAGATATGCCGAATAAGAAAGGCGGACCTGAAGCACATCGCCATGTCTGGTAGTGTGCAAGGCAATGATTTAATGCTCAAACGGAGAACTAAGGTGGTATTCGGTGATGCGCCGAACGTGAAAGGATGACTCACTCGAGTTTGTCAACTAAGATTCAAATACCTGAAGCCTATATCATCACAAAGATGAGTTGAGGAACGAAGGGAGATTCGTCGAGTGAGCTAGGCGAGCCCGACTAATGTTGTCGAGTTGGTGGTGAAGTGGCTTTTTGGGCAAATTTTTGGGAAACTATAAATATCTCAAATGATAGAGTTGTAAAGAGTTCAAACGGAGAGTTGAGGAGAAAGTTTTGAGTGAGAACACTTAACATTTTAGAACACTTTTTCTAGTCTTCTTTGGGTTTTACAATTAACTCTTGAATTCGATAAATTGAAGTAAAATTCAAAGTGGGTATACTCTTAATTGCTTGATTTAAAGTTACCCATGGCTGCTTTCATGGAAGATATACTTTCTTTACTCTTTGTGATGGTGGCTAAAACCCCAAGATATAGAGGTGCTCTAATGGGGTTGGGTGTTAATTTAATGTATTGGGTATTGTGTTATGCTCTGTTTGATTGTTGTTCATGCATTAATTTGGTCTAATTATTATGGGGTTAACTTAAGGGTAAAGGTTACAAACTTAATTCCTACTTTCGATCTCCGATTGATGCTCAAAAGAGATTAATTTGAGTGGGTAATTAGTTCAATACTCACAATTTAGGTTTGATGTCCTTGACTTGCTCGAAAGAGAGGTTATGGTTCGGATCTATTTTCCCTATTCTTGAAAGAGGGAGTAGAGTAAGGTTTTTAGTTGTTGAGAATCGACATTAGATGAGACCGAAAGGAGGTTCTAGGCGCAGAGGTTTTGAGATCGAAAGATGATTTGCGTAATTGAAGATGACTTAGCCTATTAAAGTATGCACATCGGTATAGAGCACACATTTACTCCTATATGGCGTTGGTATCCAATCCCTGCACTCCTAGATTGCTTGTTAATTCTTGATTTAGTCTAAATCTTAGTTTAATTGCGATAGTTGATAACAAATGCTTTATATTAAGTTGGTGGTACCATCCATTCAATTGTTCTTACTATTCCAAATATCTTGATTTAAAATACAAATCTCTCGATAAAGAATTCTCTACGATACAATATTCTCTGTGGGATTCGACCCCGACTCTTTGTTGGGTTTTGACTGACCACAATCGTTCACCTTTTTAATTGGTTTTGAAGGGTGATTTGAGCATTATAAAAAATGGTGTCTCTTCCGGGGAGCGGTAGTGGAGAATTTTAATTGAGAAATTAGATATTAATTTGGTTTATTTATAGTAGAGTTGTTGCTTTGTGTTGTTGTCAGATGATTTGCACGTTGACAAGATGAGTGACCATGGGAGTGATAATGATAGTCACCATGGTCAAAATGATAATATGGGTGAATTGAATAACATGTCCATTAATATCATTCAAAGAACGAGAGCAATCTGAATACCTTCTACAACCGGGAGGACGATGTTTCACATTATGGGTATTATGATCTCATTGCTCTAGATGAAAGAAATCTTCGGGGGCCTATCTCATGAGGATCCCCATTAGCACCTTAGGAATTTTAAGGAGTTGTGCAGACCCTTTGTGTTTAAGAATATCTCCCAAGAATCCATCAGGTGGAGACTATTTCTGTTTTCTATAATTGGAGAAGCTACAAGATGGTTGGTAGAGTTACCAACTGATTCTATCACTTCGTGGGATGAACTAACATAGGTGTTCTTGGAATCATTATTCCCACCCTTACAGATGGTTAGACTTTGTCTCCGAATCCAGAATTTCAAAAGTCTTGGAGGGGAGCCATTGCATAAAACATGGTTGAGGTTCAAGAAGTTACTCTTGGAATGTCCAATGCATGGCATTCCGGAAAATTTGTTGTTGCAATACTTTTATTGGATCTTTGATTCAGTAAATAAAAGTGTGACTGATAACTTGGTTCATGGTGGATTAATGAGGAAATCTTATGATGTAGCGACATTATTATTATATGATATGACTAAGGTCAGTCGAGCATGGCACACAAGAGAAGACTGAGCACCCATTTTACAAGTGGACTTGAGTAAAGAACAAATCGAAAAGGACCATTAAAGAGATGAAAACATGTCCAAATTGATGACCCAAATCGATTTTCTATCTAAACTTGTCGTGGGAGGTGGAACTAAGTCAGTAAATGCGGTTTGAACAAATAGTGGGTTGTGCTTGGATGATGCCAAATTTGAGGCATTATATAATCAAGAGGTTCAATACTTGGGAAATCAAGTGGGGGGGGGGGGTTTCTCACAACAATTATCAACGTCAAGGTGGGAACCAAGGTTGGAAAAAGGATAGAGATAGTGGTTGGAAAGATTGGAGGGGTGGAAATTGGAGAGACAGGGAGGTGGACAAAGATAGATACGTGCCTCCCCATGATAGTTTCCCGCCCAAAAGATCCAGTTGGTCTAGAAGGAAGCAAGATGTAAGAGATGCGTTTGAGGATCTATAATAAGATTGAAGGATCCGATAAGGTGTTGAAGGATTTAAAAAATGACTTCTCCATTTTAACCCAAACGGTGACTTCACATTCAATCTCGACCAAGTAATTAGAGACCCAACTGGGTCAAATTGCCACTCATCTAAATCCAAGGCAAAAAGGAACTTTTACTAGTGATACTATCCCAAACCCCAAGAATGATTTGTGAAGTTTGAGGACTGTGTCGTGCCACGACATTTAAAAAGGTACTTCTTGGGAGGAAACCCAAGTCTTAACTTTTGTTTTTACTACTTTCGAATAACGTGTATTATGAGTGGAGGTGGAAAAGAGATTGAAAAATCGATAAGGGTAGATTGGGTGAGGCCATAACCTAAAGGTAGATTCGCCAAAATGACTAAGAGGAATGATTCTTATCCGCCCTTCTAGAATGAAAATATGCTAAAGTGCATTGTCAAGATCGACGATCATAAATCCAAAGGGCAATTCTACGAAGTGCATTATGCAGAATCCATCGAGTCCACCGAATCAACCTTCTAGTTTTGTAATTTTTTAAGCAGGTTCGGTGAGCTTAAGCTCCAGATGGTGATACATTGAACCCATTCGGCGACGTTTGTGAGTGCGTCAAACGAGTCTGGTATAAAAAATCCAGGGTTTATTTTTAAGTTCAAAAATCAAGATCCTTCAAATTTTCAGATCCTTTTCATTTCCCCTCTCTTACATTGTTCATTTTGAGTGATTTGTGCCTCATGTGAGTGTGTTTAAAGTGCTAGGAGTGCATTTTATTAGATCTCGTGTGAGTGTGTTTAAGAGGTTGGTATTTCGACTTCTCATTGTTGTTTTTGAGTTTAGATTGCATATACAATGTGGGCTTTTAGCCATGTAACTGAAATTAAGTGTTTAATTTTGTTAGGTAACATCATACTGTTGAATTTGAACTGTACCCATGTGATTTTGTCGGTGAATGCTTGTCTAAATGGTGAATTGCGATTGTGTTGGTTAGAATGCCAAATTGAGTCAATATACTTGTTGGGTCGTTGTTTAATTTAATGCAGGTGAAGTCTGAATAGCTCAGTGTTGACCCAATTCATGATTTTCCCAATGATAGATAGGGTGACACTTTTTTAAGGGAAAATCGTGAATTCTGCAACACTTAGTGATAAATTGGGGGATATCTGAGTACCCATGGGTAGAAAAACATATAGGTGGATTGTAATTTTTAAGGAAACTTGTATTTGTTGTGCATGTTGGATTTGAATCTGAAAAATAGGCACTGAGCTGAAGATTACTATTCGGCGAGATTTTCTTATCTCTCCAAGAAAGACACGAATCACCGAGTAAGATCCATCTTGCCTTCTTGAGTTTATGGATGTCCTTGAGTACTGTCCCATTTGGCGGGTTTGTCTTAGTCCGCTGAACTCATTTGGAAAATCGATGAGTGGGAGAGGATATAGCCCTTGATTCATGTGTCTTTTCTTTTTGCACTGAAAGTTTCAGTCAACTTGTCTTAGCCCATTGAAACCGATTCGGTGAATCACAGAGTTGAGATTGACTTCGCCTGTGTGCCTTATCCTTTAGATTTGTGTTATTGTCTAATTTGACAAGCTCACCGATCATGTTAGGTGATACACCTTTCTGTTAGGCGACCCTCAAGACTATTTTCAAGTTTGATTTAAAGTGTTTTCGATTTCAACTAACCTTCACAAATCTTGTGCTTTAATGTGTACATAGTAGGAGATGGCAAGAACAAAGAGTAGAATATGGTCCACTTCGACACTAAGTTAGATAATGAGTCTTCTCCACCTCCTCCTCCTCAAAAGAAACAAAAGGCTCTCAATCAATGAGCCTTCTGAGGCCTCAAACACTCAGAAAACCAACCCTTAGAAACTTACAAGTAGGGGTAAAAAGGATCGAAAACGTATTTCCAAGAAGCAAGTCAATATCCGCTCAAAGTTGGTGTCACCTTCTCAAGACCCAAATCCTTCTTCGTGTGTTCTCCCGATTATAGCTCCAAGAGCTTTGAACAAGCTCAAGGTGGATGGGGAACGCAAATTATTGGAGGATTGTTGACATTCTACATTTAGGGTTATGAGTGAATACCCCAAAATATGGAGAACAATCAAATTCCACAAGCTGGAACAGTTCACAAAAGTCAACGAAACCATACATACCCAATTAGGTATGAGAGTTCTATGATGCCTGTGTAAAGGCATTACAAAAGAAGAGGAAAGGGATTGTCTAGAAGGAAGTGGATAAAATACAACTCCAAAGAAATATGGTGCAGTTTCATAACACTGTGATTAATGAATCACTGGGCACCCCAGACATTCTTATTGATGAATATAAGACCCGGACGACAACACCTTTGGATTAGTTCAAAGAGTGGTTGACCCCTCTAATATATGACTAGTGTTGCACCTTCCTCTTATATACCTGAGGTCACTGTAGATGTGGATGAAGATGATGAGGAGTTGGTGATGTGCCACGAAAACTTGGCACATCTAATGCTTGAAAACTAAGGATTAAGACTAAAATCGAGTGTATGAATGTGGATGTAATGTGTTTGGTAGTGTCTGTACAGGTGAAAGTAAAAGAAGATAGAAATGAAGAAGAAATCAGTGAAGGTGGAGTAAAGACCATGGACAACCTCACATGCTGTGGTCTTCACTATGGATCGTGGAGATACTCGTGAAGTGAACCAGTGGATGGGCAAGGAAAAGTTGAAACGATGTTGGAACCAAGTGAAGACCACAGACGATTTCACAGACCGTGGTCCTCACAACGATCCGTGGTGCAAGTCGTGGTAATGAACCAGTGAAGGGGCATAGAAACGTTACAAATCGATTGTGGACAAGTAAAGACCACATGCACCTATATGGTCCATGGTCATCTTCACGATCCGTGGTGTTGATCGTGAATAATTTCCAGTGTCAAGTGGTGAGAAGTTGAAATGCAGTTTCGACCAAGTGAAGACCACAGAAGGCCTCACAGACCGTGGCCCTCATTACGGTTTGTCGTGGTGATCGTGAAGAAGTTCCAGTGTCAAGTGTTGAAGACCCACTTTTGGGGAGTTCCAAGGGAAGACCACAGAGGGCTTCACGGATCGTGAAGCCCTTGACAGGTCGTGGAAGTGGCCGTGAAAGTGCCCGATAGTTCAGTCCTACTTCGAGTAGGACTCTTTTTAAAACACTTATTTGAATTAATTAGGGTGTTTTTTATTATTTATATTATTATTGATTGAACGACGAACAAGTTGGGAGATTTCATAGCTTTTGGATTTTCAATTTTGGATATTGAAATAAGTTTGAAGTTCGGTTTTCTGGTTCTTGAAATATCAAAGTGATTGTTGGTTTGCTTATTCTTGTAAGTACTTTCTAACATGCTTTCATCTTATATTTATGATTTTTTACGTGAAATGATGAGTGGCTAAACACCACGACTGGGGTTGTGGGATCCATGACGTAATTCTAATGTGATCTCGTAAAATGAATGAAAGGAAATTTATGGTTACAAACTGTAGTTTAGCTTTTGTATTCATGTATTATGATAAGTGCACACATTAGAGTGAGCCTGTATCTGTCGTTTGTTCGAGAGAAAAATGACAGTTAGGAAAAAGTTGAACTAATTTAACGAATTTGAGTTAAAGTTTGAGTTCGAGAGAAAAGAACTTTAACATCAAACCATTGTAAGTGAGGGTAAATGTTAGTAACACTCTAGGGACGAGAGGATGTGAGTGAGAGTTGTCTAATTATACTGAGAAGTGTCAGATGAAATTAACTTGCATATATTTTGTAAAGATGAATTGCCTGAAACTCAATTACGGAAGAACACTAGAACTTCCGTTATGGGGAACACAATCCTAGTTTCAGTTAATTATTGAAACAACATAATTTGTTCATTGCTGAATTAGACTTTAGTTTGCAACGTTGGTTACCAAATCGTTAACACTAAACCCATTTTACTTTCAGTAATTGTTTATTTAGGAAATAATAACGACATTTGAGTAAAACACTACAATGAAATCATTTATATAAAGAAATTCTCTATGGGATCGACCTCAACTCACGTTGAGTTCTATAAATTGACTTCGACCGTTTACATCTCTTAATTGAGGTGTAAGTTTGGATGTATCAAATTTTGGTACCGCTGCCGAGGAATTTCATTTCAGAAGTGTTTTACTATCTTTTATTCTAAGTGTAGTTAGATTTCTTACTTTTACATCTTGTTCTTTGTCTGTGTCTCTTTCAGGTGAGTTTGACTGTGTATGCCAAATACCAGAAGTAAGGGAGCCCCATTAGTCCCATACGACCCAAACTCAGGAAGACAATTCGAAAAATGGTGAACGAACAAGAACTTGAGGCACAGAGACTGAGATTTGGATTGGAAGCTGAAACCGTCGCAAGAGGTATTCAGCCGAATGCTGTGAACAATCAACCTAGGGCGGTGGACGAAAACATAGAAGTGGATGGAAACATTCCTCCCCACCACCAACCAATAGCCCCAAAGGGTACAGCATAACATCCAACTCACATGATGTATGAGGAGGATGACTTAGATTTGGATGGACCTGGAGCCACTAGAGCGATAGTGTTACCTGCACTACCTCCAGGTGTTAAGTTCACAATCACCAGCATTATGATTCAACTGCTAATTATGAAAAGTATGTTTAGGGGTGCAGCGGGTGATGATGCTAACCAACATTTGATGAACTTTGTGGTGATTTGCAAATCGTAAGAGATTCCTAGAGTAAGCCAAACAACGATGAGGTTGAGGTTGTTTCCATTGTCTCTTACTGGAGAGGCAACCAACTGGTTGAATGAGATGCCGGCTGACTCAATCGGACTTGGACCGAATTGAAGGAGGCTTTCCTGGAGCGATTCTTTATGGAATCAAAAGAGCTGCAGATGAAAGACGAGATCAGTTCCCATAAGCAGCTACTAGGAGAAGCGATGCATGTCACGTGGTGGAGATTCAGCAAAAAGCTGAAGAAATGCCCAAACCATGGTCTCACTGAGAGATCCAAAATAGGCATTTTACAGGTCCTTAAATTATGTCACTAAAGCTGTTGTTGATGCAGTGTGTGGATGATCGTTTATGAGGAATCCATTCTCAGAGAGCATGCAACTAATGGACAAAATGTTAAAGAATAACAAGGCATTGTACACTAGGGATGCAGAAGTAGGAGATATGGAGTACACATTTGAGCTGTCTGTTGAACAAAGGAAGAGAGAAGAGGAAAGGGATCAGGATATGGCACACATGAGGACCCAAATAGATCTACTCACGAAGCATATTATCGCCAAGTCTGAAAAGGTAAATGTTGTGAGTCAACCAAACATGTATGAATACCAGGACATCGATCTAGATGAGGAGGCCAATTATCTGGGCAACCAAGGAGGTTTTCAGAATTATAACTCGGGCCACCAGGGTTTCAATTCTGGAAATGCAGGTCGAAACTACTCTAGGGAAGGCCAGTATGATAGGCCAGCTAATAGAGAGCAGGGAATCTGGCAGAATAGATATGGGTACATGAATGCTCATAGTGGTGTGTATGTGCCCCTAGGTAATAGAGATCGGGCAAGTGGTAGTTCCAACGGGTCTAAGCTGGAAGACATGTTGGCCAATGTGCTACAAAAGGTGGAATCAACTGATGCATGAGTGAATGAGATGAAAAGTGTCTTCTCCAGTATGAGTCAGTTGGTAGACTCTCACACCACCTCCATCAAGCAGATTGAGCAGCAGTTGGGGCAACTTTCAGCCTCATTAAATCAAAGAAAGAATGGGTCACTACCAAGTGACACGATCCAGAATCCCAAAAAGGACGGGCATTGCATGGCTATCGCCACCAGAAGTGGTAATATCCTTACTGACCCTATTTCTGCAGGTACTAAACATGAGCAGATGTTGGAGCAAGCTGGAAGAGAGGAGGATGAAGCTGAGCAAGTAGATGACTTGGAGGATGCTCACCCAACAGCTAAACCAGTAGTAGTTAAAGAAAAAGAGGTTGAGGGAACCTTGTCGCTACAACAAATCCCAAGACCATCTCCTCCTTTCCCTCAAAGTCTTAAAAAGAAAGCCGAAGATGGGAAATTTACAAAATACATCACCATGCTGTCATAGCTGTCAGTCAACATCCCATTGGTGGAAGCTCTTGAACAGATGTCAGGATATGCCATATTCATCACTGCAGTGCTATTGCTACCAGGTATTTGGTGCATAAGAAGAAAGATCCAGGTGCATTCACAATACCATGCACTATCAGATCGATCAAATTTGCAAAGGCCTTGTGTGATATAGGGGCCATCATAAACTTGATGCCGCTGGCCATCTACAAACCACTGGGTTTAGGAGTTCCAAAACCCACAGTCATGAGGTTGATGATGGCAGATAGGTCAGTAAAACGACCTATGGGTATACTATGTGATGTGCTTGTAAAGGTGGATACATTTATCTTTCCGACAGACTTTGTGATCTTGGATTGTAAAGTGGATTTTGAGGTTCCCATCATTTTTGGAAAACCATTTCTGTCCACAAGTTGAGCATTGGTAGATGTTGAGCGAGGAGAACTAAAATTCAGACTCAACAATAAAGAGGTAAAGTTTAATATTTGCAGGTCCATGAAGCAGCCACATGATATGAATGTGGTGTCTGTAATAGGGGTCTTTGATGAAGAAGAAATGGGAGCATCAATTGAAGAGAGGATGTTGGTTGAAACTTTAGCTGCAATACTGATGAACTTTGAAGCTGACTTCAACTCTAATTATGTCGAGACAGTAAATGTGTCGCAGGGTATGGGAGCACACTCTTATGCTCTAAAGAAGTTGGACCTGGATCTGAAAAACAGGCCAAATCCTCCAGCAAAACCATCCATTGAGAAGCCACATGTGTTGGAACTGAAATAGTTGCCCAGTCATCTGAGATATGTATTTTTGGGAACTAGCAACACTTTACCTGTGATTTTGGCTGCAGATCTAAATGATGAACAGGTCCAAGCTATGATCAAAGTGCTGATTAGGTACAAAATCACCATTGGGTGGACCATTGCTAACATCATTGGGATACCTTCGGGCATAAGTACCCATAAAATCCAACTTGAGGAGGACTGCAGCCCGAGCATTGAACACCAGACGAGGTTAAACCCACCTACGCAAGAGGTGGTCAAGAAAGAGATAATTAAGTGGATAGATACTGGGGTGGTGTACCACATTTCTGATAGTGTAATGTGTGCCCAAAAAGGGCGGTATGATTGTGGTTGCTAACGCCAGGAATGAGTTGGTCCCACAGAGACCAGTCACTGGATGGCGAGTGTGCATGGATTACAGAAAGCTGAACAAGTGTACCCTGAATGTTCACTTCCCGATGCCTTTCATGGACCACATGCTTGACAGGTTAGCTAGAAAAGGGTGGTACTGCTTCTTAGATGGATACTCTGGTTACAACCAAATATCAATTGCTCCTGAAGATCAGGAAAAAACTACCTTCACATGTCCTTATGGCACCTTTGCATTTAAATGCATGCCATTTGGACTATGTAATGCACCAGCAACATTCCAAAGGTGTATGATGTCTATCTTCTCAGACATGGTAGAAGACACTCTGGAGGTATTTATGGATGACTTTTCAGTGGTAGGTGATACCTTTGATGATTGTTTGCTGAATCTTAGCAGGGCCCTACAGAGGTGTGAGGAAGCCAACCCAGTGTTGAATTGGGAAAAGTTTCATTTTATGGTTAAAGAAGGCGTAGTCCTTGGGCACAAGATGTCACGAAAGGGGATAGAGGTCGACAAGGCCAAAATTGAGGTGATTGAAAAGTTGCCTCCACCTATTTTTGTGAAGGGTGTTCGGAGCTTCTTTGGACATGCTGGATTTTATAGGAGTTTCATCAAGTACTTCTCCAAAAATGCACACTCTATGTGCAAACTTATAGAGAAGGAGGTGAAATTCATTTTTGACGAGGCATGTCATAGAGCCTTTGAATGCCTGAAGGAGAAGTTGATTTTTGCCCCTGTGATCATTGGTCCAGATTGGGAAGATCCATTTGAGGTGATCTGTAATGCAAACAGTACTACTTTAGGAGTAGTGTTGGGCCAGAAGTGCAACAATATATTCATCTGATTTACTATGCTAGTAAGTCACTGAATGGAGCACAACGAAACTACACAATTACGGAACATGAACTGCTGACTGTAGTGTATGCTTTTGAGAAGTTCAGAGCTTATTTGCTGGGCACTAGAGTGATAGTCCATACACAACCATGAAGCTCTGAGTTACCTCATGACAAAGAAGGATGCCGAACCAAGGTTGATCAGATGGGTGTTACTTCTTCAGGAATTTGACTTTGAGTTGAAGGATAGGAAAGGTTGTGAGAACTAAGTAGCTGATCACCTGTCGAGGTTGGAGGCTGAAAATAAAGAGGAACTCGAGCTCGACATAAATGATTTGTTCCCGGATAAGCAGGTATTAGCCGTTACTCTTGATCTTATTCCTTGGTTTGCTTATTTTTCTAACGATCTCGTTAGTGATTTGATGCTTGAGGGGCTGACTTATCAACAAAGGAAGAGGTTCCTGCATGATGTGGGTAAGTATTTTTGGGATGAACCTTATCTGTACAGGGTGTGTGCTGACAACATCATCCGGTGATGTGTTCCTGAAGCTGAGATGTTGCATATTCTAGAAGCTTGCCACTCCTCTCCGGTAGGTGGTTATCATGGAGGTGCTCGGACAACTCATAAGATACTTTAGTGTGGGTACTACTGGCCCATAATTCATCAGGATACGATGGATGTAGTGAGGAGCTGTGATGTGTGCCAGCGACAAAGAGCCATCTCTCGATTCCATGAGTTACCTATGACACCTATTTTAGAGGTGGAGCTATTTGATGTGTGGTGAATCGACTTCTTGGGCCCACTTGTGAGATCCTATGGGCAGAAATACTTACTGGTTGCAGTGGACTATGTGTCCAAATGGGTTGAGGCAGTTGCTTTACTTGACAATGATGGTAAGAGTGTTGCTGGTTTTCTGAAGAAGAATTTCTTCTCAAGGTTCGGCACACCCAGAGCTATCATCAGTAATGGTGTTTCTAATTTATGCAATAAGGTGTTCAGTTCTCTTCTGGCTAAATATGGAGTTAAATAGCACAAGGTAGCAACACCTTATCACCTACAGACCAATGGCCAAGTGGAGGTCTCCAACAGAGAAATTAAAGCAATTCTAGCTAAAATGGTGACTGCCAACAGGATAGATTCGGCACGGAAGTTAGATGATGCTCTATGGGCATATCAGACAGCTTTCAAGACACCTATTGGTATGTCTCCATATCAATTGGTGTCTGTAAAGGCATGTCATTTGCAGGTTGAGCTTGAGCATAGAGCACTCTAGGCTTTGAAGAAGCTGAACCTTAGTTGGAGCGAAACTGCAAACCTGAGGTTGGATCATATCAATGAGATGGATGAGTTCCGTCTGAGAGACTATGAGAGAGCTGCACTGTATAAGGAGAGGATGAAGCTATATCATGACAAGCATATTGAGAAAAAAAGCTTCACTCCTGGTGACTTGGTGTTACTTTTCAACTCCAGACTTCGTCTGTTTCTAGGAAAGTTGAGATCCAAATGGTCTGAACCTTTTAAGGTAACACAGGTGTTTCAGTTGGGTGCTATTGAGTTGGAAAATGATACGGGCGATAGGTTCAAATCCAATGGCCAGCGAATCAAGGCATACTTGGGTGTTCTATAGGATGTGAAGATTGTGGAGGAATGTAAACTTGATGAAGTCTGAGTAATCAAGTAACCTGCGTCGCGCCGCGACATTAAATTGTGCGCTGCTTGGGAGGTAACCCAAGATGTAATTTTAGTAGGTATTTTCCTTTTTCTTTATTTCTGTTTATTTTTATAGAGTCATTGTGTGTTGATGTGTGCATGAGAGAAACGGTAATAAAGTGCAGGAACTTGTGCAGATTGCTCTTCACGGGCAGTCTCACGGACCGTGGAGCCCTTCAGGGGAACTTTCACGGTCCGTCAATCTCAGTAATGTTGACATCCAATTTTGGACCTCCACAATATAAATTAATCATCGAGCTTCCTAAATTCCAAATGATTTGAAATAATTGGCTTTAAAACATTCAAAATAATTTTCATGTCATTTTAAGTAGTTTTGTCATTTTTATAAATTTTAAAATAATAAATGTGTTATTTTATATAATTATGTGTCTAATTGGTATATTTTATGAATGTTCGAAATTGTCTCAAAATGATTTTAGTCTTATTTAAATATTTGGTTATTTAGTTTAAGTTAATTAATAGCTCATATTTCGAGTTAATTAGTTTATAATTAAGTTAATTTTTATATAATTATGTGTCTAATTAGTATATTTTATGAATGTTCGAAAATGGTCTCAAAAGGATTTTAGCTTTATTTTATTTGGTTATTTAGTCGTTTATGGTATTAAATTAATTAGTTTATAATTAAGTTAATTATTTTATTTTATTAAGATTAAGAAGGTCGTTAATTAATTAATATCAATTTGTCTTATTTAATTACTAGCCGAATCTATCTTAACTAAATCAAATTGGCTAAGTTTTTCCTAATCCCCTTCCAACCAACCCCACCCGCTTACACGTTTTCTTCTTCTTTTCCGCAGCAAATAGGCAAAAACCAACAATAACCCCTGGCCCACCTATTTTCTAATTCAAGAAGCACCCAATAATATAATAATACATACAACAGCAACAGTAGCCGAACGACCCCACCTGCGTTCTCTTCTTCTTCAGCAGTCCAAAATGTCAACAGCAGCTGAACGCAGCAGCCCTGCTGCCTCAGATTTTCTGAGATTTTGGAGGAATTTTCGTACCAAACCAGTTGCTCCCTGTTCCTTGAAAAGGATTTTGAAAATTTGAATTGGAAAAAGAGGGGAATTCCATTTTTGCCCTGCTTCTATCCGATTTCCCCCTCAAAGCGTAAACCCTAATATTTTCCACTATATATACGTCCTCTTTATTATTTGTTCGGGGGAATTTTTGGAGAATTGAAAAGTTGGGAAATTTTAGTTGGATTTCACTTAGCAAGAGAACACAAAGAGAGTTTGAGCAAAAGCATTTTCTTAAAATACACTAAACACATTTCGTAAGCAAAGGGGGACAATAGTTTCGGTGTTTTAGTTCAATTTTCTGCCTAGATTTCCTAGTTTTTGCTAGTGTTCGAGTTTCCAGGGTGAAGTCGTCATTCAGGCTCGCAGCTGTCCAGCGTTCGCTGCTCCAAGAACCGGTAACGACGTTCCCTTTTACACTCATTTTCCTATATGGTTTTTCGTGTGTTCGTTCTTGTTGTTGCCTTTGTTGCTAGTGTCTGGTTTTTTTTTTTTAAAGTGAGGTTCTTTGCTGATCTCTGAGAATCAGACATGATTCCAGTTCTCTGACGTTAAGTTACTAGTTTAAGATTTTTGCATTAACAATGGTTTAGAACCATATGTCCGTTCTACGTTGATTTTCATCTCTCATTTCAAAGTGCTAATTCAAGTATGTGAAAATGCATCTGCTTTATTCGGAAAAGTGATTATTCAATACATGACAAGAATTTTGTTTTACATAGAAGTGATAATCGATGTCCTAATTTGAATTTGGAAGTGTTTTATCCATCTAGTTTGGTCTGTGATATTTATCTCATAAAGTAGTGTCACTGCTTCCCTTTGTTTTGGTTAGGAAAAAATTATAGTCACTTGAACTAGCATGTTTGATGTTGTTAGTTTAAGATTTTTGAACTACTTTATTGGATAACAATGATCTACTCTACTACTTTATTGGATAATAATGAGGTATCTAAAAGAAATGTATAGTGGTTAGTTTAAAATTAATTTTGTGTGGTCTTGATAAAGGAGATAGAGGAAAACATTACAGATATTGTTTACCAAAGCAATTTAATTAATTGATAATTGTTGATGTCAACAAAAGATTTAAATTGATTAATTAATGAGGTATGGACAATGCCGCAAAAAAAAAAAATTTCGGTTTATTTACATTAAGAGACGAGTTCTTTGCTATAGCTTTTGTTGAAATTAATATGAAAATCTTCTAAATCAACGTTTCAAAAAAAAAAATGTATTGTCACAACATCATTTATGATCTAGCTAATTAGAGAACATATCTTTGTAAAACACAACATATGAGATATAGATAATAGACTTAATATAAATTTTGGATATATATATTTACAATGTTTTTTTTATATATCACGAGCTTTCAAATGTCTTCTCCAAATATTACTATCAAGCTTGTGAAAACCAATCTTCTAGTGAGCATAACCAATTTTGTATTATAGAAACTATGAAATTAATTTTTTTTCTAATTAACTGTTGAGTATTAAGGATTGAAATCACCAGTGTTTTCGTAATGATTTACTAATCAGTTTTCCTTTTTAAAATTACTGTAGTTATGAGAAGTGTTGGTTCTTAATCAGTTTTCCTTTTAAAATTATTGTTTAAGTTTGGGTTGACAATGATTTGATTGGCATGTGTTATTGATTTTATTTTATTTATTATTATTTTTTTCTCTCATATGCTAATTTTGTAATTTGTTTGTCGCTTTGCATGTTAAATCTGTTCGGGTCCTCACGGACTCTACCCTTGCATTTTCCGTTGGGCCATGGAGGCCCAATTCTCTTGTATCCGAGTCAATTAGCCATAAAAAACGACGAACAGGTCCCGGAGTTGAAAGAATGTGCCGCAGATCGAGAAAATGAAAATATTGGGCCAAAGGCCCACTCTTAATTCAAAGAAAATTGTATTTTGTTATTTTGGGCCTAAGCCCACTTATTTTTGCTATACTTGTTAGTTCCTAGGACAGGTGAAAGAATTGGGCCTGAGGGACCCAAAGATAAAAAATATACCTCTTTTGTGTTAGTTTAGGACAGGTGCAGATGACTCAAATGGGCCAAAGGCCCCAAAATGAAAATGGGTCCAAATACTGATCCAGACGGACAGGAAAACCAGATTTGGACCCAAGTCTCTCTCCCTCTTTGTTTTATTATATTTGTTTACTTGTCAATATCTGCTATTTAACCTTAAGGTTTTAAAAATTCAAATCCCCGAAAGACACCCATTTTGAATTAATTACTTAACTAAATTATTCATCTTTTACTCGACTTAAAAATAAAATAAACAAATAAGTTTACAAAATATCTCGCTTAGATACATTTCAACACTTTCCCTTTAAAATGGTTCTAACTACAAAAAAGTTCAATTTTGCAATTTAAGTTAATCCACTTTTAGTCAAATAATTAATTGCCGGATAACCGCATATTAGCGGGCGTTTCGGGTGCTTTAAATCCCTTCACGAAATGCTAATAAGAACCCCGAACCCCTTTTAAGTTTTCATTAGATTTCTGTTTTAGTCTTTTGAAAACGATAGTTTTTTCTTGATTTTTCTTAAAAAATTACTCTAAACCAGTCCAATTATATTTTTCAAACAAAACAAGTAACATCCAAAAGGGCGACTAGAAATTGCCACAAAATGGTTCACAGAAGGGTTTACGGTCCTTCATCATTTGTACGGACCGTCTTGCCTCTCATGAACCTCAAGTAAAAATTTTAGGCTCGAGTCATGATCACGGTTGCTTCCACGGACCGTGATGCCCATCATGAGCCACTTCACGGTCCGTCATATGCCACAGGTAAGTTCTTTGCCCCAAGTTAGGTTCAAAGACTGTGGTGCCCTTCACATGCAACTTCACGGTCCGTAGTCTAATACCCAGTACTAACAATGAACCAACCCGACCTGCGCGTCAACCAAAGTTAAAATTAAACGTATATAGGTCTTCCAAAGCGCCAAGGGTCAGTTTTTTTCTCTTCCTCTCATCTATAACTATTATTTTTCATATAATCAAAAGTGTTCACCTTTGAAACTACTGATTTTCATCCCTAAATTGAAACCGTAGTCGATTTTGCCAAGAACTTGAAGTCACCTGTTCACTTCTTCATTTCTGAGCAGAATTTTCTTCTAAGATCAAAGTAAGTTCTTTTATCACTTGCCATAAGTTCGATTTTGTACAAAAGTGACTTAGAATTACTTTGACTTAGTCGATTTTACCATGTTTAGGTGGTGCACTGTTTTGATTAGTATTGAATTGTGGTGGGTTCGTTTGAATTGCATAAATATGGCTGTTCTTCTATGTAGGTATGATCACATTATGTCGTAATTGTGTGGGAAATTGTATTTGTCTAAATTAGTACTGATGTGTTATGGGTTAAGTTGAATTAGGTATTGTTTACAGTTCTTGTACTTGGGTATGATTTCAGTAGGTCTAAATTAAGTGTAAGTTTCTGAGGGTATTTGAATTCATGAAGGATAGTGTTGTTATGTGGGTATGTGTTTGGGTGAATGAATATTATTCTTGTTGGCTTTGTGTATGATCAGGGGATCTATGTGTTGAAGCAGTGAATGATTATTTGCCCAAATGTAAGACCACAATAGGTTTCACGGATCGTGGAAGCCACTACAAGCCGTGAAACCACTCATGTACCACACTTGGGCATTTCATATTATCACTGGTTAGGGTTACGGGCAGTATTACGGACCATGGTTCACTCCACAGGCCGTGAACCCGTCTGTGGTAAATACTTTGGGAAACCCAGTTGCACAATGACTTTGTGAGAAGTCCACAAGGGATTTTACGGGCCGTGGTACCTACCACGGCCCGTGAAAGCTCCCGTGGAGTTTACTTATGTTGTAAAATTTTATTTTTTTTGTACTTTGATTTCTGTTCATCTTTTGATTATGTGGTCCTTCCCAAGGATATATTAGGTGACGAATTTCTTAAGGCAAGGCGTCATGATGTAATTACACAGGGAAAGTCTGAGTACCCGCTAGTGTGTCATTGTACTGATTTTTGTAGTAATGAGTGTTGTGTTTCTCAGGTACTATGCCTCCTCGAAGAAAGAACGCAACTAAACCTGCCCCCCCCACTGATTCTCTATCAAAAGGTCATTGTGACTCCGAGGCTAGTAGTTCTGAGATGAAAATAAATGTCACACCTGAAGATCACTCACCTCGGGCTACTAAAGCACATACAAAGAGAGCAATTCTCCAGGATACTCCTCCTCAGTCTGTAGAGGGAGGCAGTCATTTTGGTAACAGGGAGGACTCATGAAGTAAATCTGATACTGCTTCTGGTAGCCAATCAAATGATGGTTCAGAAGGCAGTGCAGAGTCTGAAAGTGTCTCTCAAGAAGATGCAACCACTTCTCCACCTGCGGTTAATAAAAAAGTTGAAACTGCAGTAAGGAAGGAGGTGAATGCTACAAATGAGGATATAGAGATCACCACCGATGACACCATGGTGATGTATGTGAATATGCATGAATCTGATCCCGCAGCGAGACAACAACTAATTGATTCTTATCGCTCCATGTGGACTGTCAATCGGTCCGAAGAATTCTTCAATAATGGCATTGTGAACAAAACTAGCGGCTTCAAGAATCGAGCAATCATGCCTGAGACTAGGGTGGTGGTAGCTGATATCAAAGCATTCCCCGACATCTATCAGATATTTCAGCTTCATCAGTTCAACTGGATGGACAATGCACCTAGAGAATACTCTAGACACCTGGCCAGAGAGGTTTATTCATTTTATGCAGCTACACTGATGAACTTTGCTGCAGAAACAGAGACTACGAAATGTGGACATAAAGACATTGCTATTACCTGCGGCCCACTCAACTCAATTATAGTTCAGGGCAAATCAATAAATATTTTTGAGGCTATAATTAACAGAATGTTGCATGATCCAAAATACTCTGCACCAGATTCAGTTGGTCTGTTTGAGGGAAAATATCATGAGGTCACCAGTGATACTACGATGGAGGATCAAAATTCTCGAGAGAGGGTTTGCGCTGGATTGCGAAGCAAATTGCCATAGATGGGGAGAATGCAGCTTGGGTCACCACAATTCCAACACTCATTACTAAAACTTCACTATCTTTTCCAGCCAAGGTTTGGTGGGTTGTCGTCCGGGCACAATTGCGACCGACAACTAATGATAACACTTTTTCCCCTTCCCTGACTTCGTTGGTAGCATGTCTTATGGTTGGTTACCCGATAAATGCGGGGTGGATTTTAGCGACCGAGATGAGGGACAGGGCACTGAATGACATAGTCAGACTTTTATTTCCCTGTCTGATAGGGAAATTATGTCGACAAACGAGCATTCCTCCAAACAGTCTGGTTGATAGATGGGGTAAAGAATTCAGACTCATCCAAGTTTCTAAGATCAAAGATGTCGCAAACCATCTCTTTGGTGTGAAATCTGCAGTTGTAGGTACCTTAGTTGTTGTCCCTCATATACCAATTGACATCCCACATGCAGATAGAGGTCCAAAATAGGGAAAGTCATCACGGCCTTCAATAGAGGCACCACCACCTCCAGCTTCAGCCTCCCAGCTCCACGTACCTATGTCACCATTCCTATGATTTTTCTTGATAAATTGGTTGCAGATCAACATCAAACTAGGACATTGGTAGACTAGATTGTAATCCGAATGCCTCAGCTAATAGAGACAAATGTGTTAACTGCAAAAAAAAAGATCAAAGATGAGATGCGAAAAGAGCTGGTTGTCTTATAAGACAGAATGAATAGTTTGGAGAACCTACTCCAAGATTGATGCCAGGCCGCTGGTTCAGTAGATACTGAAGTGTTCAAATCACAGTTGGCCGAGATGAGAACTTAGGCTGCTAACTTGGTTGAAAATCCAGTACAGGTACCCACTCCGATAATGCCAGATTCTTTAATGCAAATGCTAAATCAGGCATCCTCCACTCAATCAATTGATGATCTCTGGGGTGAACTACCCAAGAGTAAGTTCGATAAGAGAAAACACAAAACCAAAGAATCAGATGAGGAGATACCTGCTGACCTATCCAGAGAGAAAAGAAGATAAGAAAAGAAAGCCCGCAAGGCATCCAGGAAGGCATCTAGAGAAAAGAATCCCTTGAGCAACAACAACGAGATGAAGTGTTAGCTGGAGCTTCTGGTAGCGGAGCACCTGCCCCGGCGAGTAGTAACCAACCTGATCATGTGCTGAGTTCTGAGAGTGCCCCGCTAATAAAGGTGCCGATGCTGAGCTGACTATCGGCGCGTAGAGCGCTATAGGTATGAACCCTCTTCACAGCCCTATTTTATTTTCTCTATTTACTTTGATGGAAAAGTCCTTTTTTTTAGGGAGGGGGTGGTGAGTAACCTTCCATTTTAGCTATTAGAATGAATGGAGGTTGACTATGTGTTTACTGTGAAAACTGCTATGGTTTTGTGTTCTTGTGTTTGTGTTGGTGTGTTGAGCTATGCAACAACTAATTTATGTGTAATGAGTACCTTGATATGAGGTTTGACTGTTAGGATCTTTAGATGACATCTTAGATACTTACATGTTGAGCATTGTTAGTCTGATCAATAAATTGGTGAACCAAGAAACTGGATAATGTAGTCCTGTTACATTTGTGTGTGTGAGTGTTGTTTGAAGTCTAACACTAGGAGAAGAAACTAGAACTTGCCCAAGTAGTCTTGCTTAAGTCTAAGAATAACCGGATAGGAAAGGATCAGTAGGCCATTTTTGTAAGCTAATAAAAAGCCAAAAATAGAACTACAAAATAAAAATCTTACCAATTGAACCCGATTTGAGCCTACAAGTCAGTTTTTGTTCTTACCCAGTAAATATCATATCATTTTCCGAAGATATGATGTCACAACTCAGGCCATAAGCCTAAGTTAAGGGTAATTACAATCCGAGCAGAATGAAGAAGTGCAAAAGAAGGGTCAACCAGTAAGCTGAGTGCATATAAAAAAGAAATTCATATAAAAAACAGGAAGTGTGAAGAAAAGAAAAGAAAAAGAAGAAAAGAAAAAGAAGAAAAGAAAAAGAACAAGAAAATAATGGCTGCTGGGATGTGCTGAAATAAAGTAAAAAAGGGAATCACTCAGAAAAGAGTTGTGTGAAAATGAAACTTTGGAAAACCAAGGGACTAGTCACTCACGAACCCAAATATCCATTCCCTATCCTGAGCCTATGTTACAAGCAATAAAGTCCTACAGTGATCCTATTCTGGGTGTTTGGAAAGATAGAGCGTAGAAAGCAAGGGAAAGTCTATGGTAGTTTGTTGCTAGTGGTAGAAGTTCCTTTACAGTGCGAGCGTAGTAATTAGTCCCAAATTATCATGAGTGAGGGACTTCTTGATGTGAGGACACAATGATTACATTTAAGAGTAGATTGAGTTAGCTAATAATTCACGAGCATAATCATGATTGACTATAAGTAATGAGATGTCATAAATTGATCCTTGCATGTTAGATTCATGGTTTTGGATACAAAGTATGTTTGCGATGGCTGCTGTGTAGTTTCAAAAGTGTTTGAATGATTTGAGGGCTGAAAATATTGGTTTCTTATCACTTGAGGACAAGTAATGGTTCTAAGTTGAAGGTGTTGACGTGCCGCGAAATCTTGGAATATCTAATGATTGAAAAATAAGGATTAAGACTAGAATCGAGTGTATTTATATGGATATAATGTGTTTGGTAGTGTCTGGTGAAACATGTGAAAGTAAAAGAAGATAGAAATGAAGAAGAAATCAGTGAAGGTGGAGTAAAGACCACGGACAACCTCACGGGCTGTGGTCTTCACTACGAATCATGGAGACACTCATGAAAGTGAACCAACGGATGGGCAAGGAAAAGTTGAAAAAATGTTGGAACCAAGTGAAGACCACGGACGACTTCACGAACCGTGGTCCTCACAACGATTCGTGGTGCAGGTTGTGGTAATGAACCAGTGAAGGGGCAAAGAAAAGTTACAAATCGATTGTGGCCAAGTAAAGACCACGGGAACCTATACGGGCCATGGTCATCTTCACGATCCGTGGTGTTGATCGTGAAGAATTTCCAGTGTCAAGTGGTGAGAAGTTGAAATGCAGTTTCGACCAAGTGAAGACCACGGAAGGCCTCATGGACCGTGGCCCTCATTACGGTCCATCGTCGTGATCGTGAAGAAGTTCCAGTGTCAAGTGTTGAAGACCCACTTTTGGGGAGTTCCAAGGGAAGACCACGGAGGGCTTCACGGACCGTGAAGCCCTTGATGGGTAGTGGAAGTGGCCGTGAAAGTGCCCGACAGTTCAGTCCTACTTCAAGTAGGACTCTTTTTAAAACATTTATTTGAATTAATTAGGGTGTTTTTTATTTTTTATATTATTATTGATTTAACGATGAACAAGTGGGGAGATTTCATAGCTTTTGGATTTTTGATATTTTATATTGAATTAAGTTTGAAGTTTGGTTTTCCGGTTCTTGAATTATCAAAGTGATTGTTGGTTTGCTTATTCTCGTAAGTACTTTCTAACATGTTTTCATATTATATTTTTAATTGTTTATGTGAAATCATGAGTGTCTAAACAGCACGACTGGGTTGTGGGATCCATGACATAATTCTAACTATGATCTCGTAAAACGAGTGAAAGGCAATTTTTGGTTACAAATTGTTGTTTAGCTTTCGTATTATGTATTCTGATGAGTGCACGCATTAGAGTGATCTTGTATCTGTCATTTGTTCGAGAGAAAAATGTCAGTTAGGAAAAAGCTAAACTAATCTAATGAATTGGAGTTAAAGTTTGAGTTCGAGAGAAAATAACTTTAACATCAAACCATTGTAAGCGAGGGTAAATGTTAGTAACACTCTAGGGACGAGAGGATATGAGTGAGAGTTGTCTGATTAGATTGAGAAGTGTTAGATGAAATTAACTCGCATATATTTTGTAAAGATGAATTGCCCGGAACTCAATTACGAAAGAACACTAGAACTAGCATTATGGGGAACACAAACCTAGTTTTAGTTAATTATTGAAACAACTTAAAAACTAATAATTTGTTCATTGGTGAATTAGACTTTAGTTTGCAACTTTGGTTACCAAACCGTTAACACTAAACCCATTTTACTTTCAGTAATTATTTATTTAGGAAATAATAACGACATTTGAGTAAAACATGATAGTGAAATCATTTCTGTAAAGAAATTCTCTGTGGGATCGACCTCAACTCACGTTGAGTTCTATAAATTGACTTCGACTATTTATATCTCTTAATTGATGTGTAAGTTTGGATGTATCAGTTGGTTGAGGAGAACGATGAGAAGAAGGTGAGAAAGGACAAGATAGGGATTGCTGAGACCCTGACAGAGTTGTATGAGACCGAGGAGGTCATCAATCAGGCTGCACTAGAAAGGTCTCTCTGAGAGACTTCAGTTGTTGGGTCCAGTGGAGTCACTCCAAACTCCCCACACATCCGATTTCTGTGCTGGGTACTGATGCCCCAGCCGAGCTTTCCTTGGCGCCTCCCGTGATCCTATTGCCGGGCATAGATGCCCCACTCGAGACTTCTCAACCAGAGACTCCAGATGAGAGTGCTCCACGGGTATAGCCTTGCAAGGGTATCCTATATCTTAGCCTCACAATATTAAATTTATTTTGCATTGAGGACACTGTTTTTTCATTTTTGGTGGGGTGAGGGCCTTCGTTTGAATATTCCCCTTTTGCTTGTATTTTGAATTTTTGTAGTTAATGTTTCGTCTATAATAGAGTAATTCTGTTTTGGGAAGGTGCGTCTCTTTACTTCAATTTTCATTTTCTATTGATGAATGCAACAACCCCTCATGAGTTCAAATTGTGAAATGTTTGATGTTTTCATTGATAACAATTTGAGAATCAATTTTGTTCAATATCGATGTCTTAAATAGTACTCCGATGAGCATGATGCACAATGTTGGTGTTGCGAGAGCGAAATCGATGTGGTTACACCTTTTGAGTGATCTCGTTGAATCTTGTGTTGACTAGCTACGTTTGGATATGAGCCTTGCAATAAACATCACACGTATGCTTTTGATCTTTTCAGGATGTGCCAGATGAGTGTGTTTTGAAGTGACATGTATGGTGAGGTTTACTTGAAAACATGCATCTGGAGTCCTAGAATTTTCCTTGTTAGGCCAATTGGTTGAGTCTTGGTGAATGTGGGACATGATCGTGGGAAAAAATTCAATAGGGAGTCACATTTTCCATAAAGCCTATCGTGACTACCTTGTGAGGGTGTTAATCCATGTTGGCACCAGTTAAGCCTAATCTATTTGTTGACAACCAAAAGAACCTCTTGAACAAATCTATCCCTACCTTCTCACAAAATAATTATTTTTGAAGCGTTGTGATGTTTGAATAGCCAACTTAGGCCAAAAGCCTAAGTTGGGGTGTGGATAGGAAGGATGAACAAGAGCCAAGTGAAGGGAAAATAAGAGGAAATGAGACCCATATTCTAAAGTTTTACGAAAAGAAGGAACCCCTTCTTATAAAATAAAAAATTAAAAAAATGTGTGTATTTTTCATCAACTTGATGAGAATAGCCTAGAAAAATGAAACTGAAAATGAGAAGTGATTGAAATAAAAGGGAGTCCCAAATAAATTGAGTGGAAAGTCAAGGTTTGAGTTGTCAAATGAGAAAGAATGAAAAGAACTTGAGAAGAGGTGATGATGATTGCAACATTGCTTTTAGAAGGGTGTAAGTCACTAATCCAAATTGACTATGCCTTAACACTCAGCCCAGTACAAGACGAAGAGACCCTTGAGATCTTACTTGAACCAAGTTGTTTGATGATTGGAAAATATAGGAATAGTTATGGGACAAATTGTGCATGTATTTTTATTTTGAGAGAGTGGGAGTTGTATTGATTCTTATCACCTTTGTTGATTTTCTTTGTGGGAGCAAGGAATCATTCTTGATGTGAGGGCATTTGAATGCATTTATTGAAACATGTTCTTGTATCAGAAAAGAAGCTAAAGTAAGCATGAGCTTCTTTTAAGACTAGCTATCATCATTTGAAGTTTTTTTAAATCATAATTTAGGGTAACATGCTATATTGGGAGTAGTCTTGCAATGGCGCTTGCATGTTAACTCTCTTTGAATACTGTTGTAGGCACCCTTATTAAGCTTATTGTGTTCTTGATTTACTTGAGTAAAAGCAAAAGTTTAAGTTGGGGTGTTGATTTGTGGTAGATTTGCATTCATTTAAGGTCCATCAGCTCAATAATTGGTGTCCTGAATGCCTAACTTTGTCATTTTCTAATAAAATATATATGATTTGCAACTATGAAGGAAATTGGAGAAGGCATGGACTAAAGCTTGAAGAATGGCCAAAAATACAAAAGAAGTGCAAAACGAACATTGTTGATCATCTAGCATATAGGGTGGATCTCCGACCAAGTATGACCTAGCACAATCTTATAGTGCATAGCACTTTTTTCTACCAGAGAAGGTCAGCGAACTCTAGTAGAAAGGGCAATACACCGAATGAGAAAGGCGGGTCTGAAGCACATCGCCAAATTTTATAGTGTGCAAGGAAGAAAATTATATTAGTGCTTGAACGGCGAACTAAGGTGATATTCGGCGATGCCCCAAACGTGAAAGGCAGACTCACTTGAGTTCACCGACTGAAGTTCAACCACATAAATCTTAGAGCATCACAAAGGTGAATAGAGGAATGAAGGGCCATTCGTCGAGTGAGTTAGGTGAGCCCGATCAATGTTGCTGAGTTGGTCGTGAAGTGGATTTTTGGGCCAAATTTTGGGAAAATATAAATAGCCCAGATGATAGAGTTGTAAAGGTTTCGAACATAGAGTTGAACAACTGAGTTAGGAGAAAGTTTTGAGTGACAACACTATACTTTTTAGAACATTTTTTCTAGTCTTCTTGGGGTTTTACAATTTAAATATTGAATTTGATAAATTGAAGAAAAAATTATAGTGGGTTTACTCTTAATTGATTGATTTCAAGTTACCCATGGTTGCTCTCATGTAAGATATACTTTCTTTACTCTTTGTGATGGGTGGCTAAAACCCCAAGATCTAGGGGTTCTCTAACGGGGTTGGGTATTAATTTATTGTAGTGGGTATTGTGCTATGCTTTGTTTTGTTGTTATTCATGCATCAATTTGGTCTAATTATCATGGGATTAACTTAAGGGGTTAAGTTTGTAAACTTAATTCCTACTTGCGATCTCTAGTTGATGCTCGAAAGAGATTAATTGGAGTGGGTAATTAGTTCAACAATAGCAATTTAGGTTTGATGTCCTTGACTTTCTCGGAAGAGAGGTTATTTTCCCTATTCTTGAAAGAGGGAGTAGAGTAAGGTATTGGGTTGTTAAGAAATGGCATTAGATGAGACCAAAAGGAGATTCTACGCGTAGATGTTTTGAGATCAAAACTTGAGTTGGGTCATTGAGGATGAGTTAGCTTATTCATGTATCCACATCGCTATAGAGCAGCACATATACTCCTATATGACATTGATATCCAATCCCTGCACCCCTAGATTGCTTGTTAATTGTTGATTTCATCTAAATCTTAGTTTAATTGCTATAATTGATAAAAAAAAACTTTATATTAAGTTGGTGGTACCATTCACCCAATTGTTCTTAATATTTCAAATGAGCTAATTTGAAATCCTTATCTCTCTATAAGAATTCTCTACGATACACCGTTTCATGTGGGATTCGACCCGACACTTCGTTGGGTTTTTACTAACTATGATTGCTCACCTATTAAATTGGTTTTGAAGGGTGATTTCAGCGTTATCAGTACCCAACAATCAACCTAATAAACAAGACATCTAGCTAGAAATTGAATACTCTTTTCGTCCCAACCGAACCTCCTCAAACTACAACCTGCACAACAACAGCCCAACCTAACAATTTTATAATTCATAGTTCACAAGTTTCAATAATCAAAGTTCAATAGTATCAATTCAACAACTAAACAAACAAGTAAGTCAATCTCAATGCCAAGTAGATCAAACATACACAACAAGTGTATCAATCATAATTAACAAGTAAGTCACACATAAGCATTAAAATATATCAAATAACAATAACAAATGTCTCATCGAAACCATTTCCCATCGAAATAATATCACTAGTCGAAACTATTTCTCATCAGCTTTATATCAAATCACTACCCGAGAATGACATCGGCATCACAATCCTTGCCGAAAATGACCTCGACATAATAGAACTTGCTGGAAATTACCTCGGCATCATAAACATCACATGTCTCATCACAGAGTGTCCAACAATCAATGCACAAAAGCAATATCCCACCACATGGAAGAGACAATAACTTATGCCATTCAAGTCCACATTCATTCTAACAAGCATTTCATCAATCAATCAATAAGGATCACAACAGGGCAATTCACATCATCATGTTGATCACATAGCCTTTTCAATTTTAATCCCTTTTTATTCATTAAGATTTATCAAGTAGACAGTTAACCCTTCACTTCATCCCATTACTCCCAACACATAAACAATGAAGGGAATACATGAATTCAATACAATGTTTAAGAGATCACTTGCCTTAAATCAATCAATAAATCACTCCAAGAATTGAGTCTTCCCCTTCCGAATCACCTCTGAAGCCACATAATCTATATACAACCAAGTATTCACAATTAATTTCCAGAAGCAACCATACCCACATCAATTTCCTTGAAAAATGGGTCAATCAACTCAAAAACCAATTTCAAAAAGAAGGTTTGAATCTGAAACTTGATACTTGAAAACATTACTCAAGGATTTAGGAACTCATTGGTGAAAACCATTTTGATAAAGGACATAGGGTCAGTTCACAAGCACACTTTTACTTCAAAACTAAAGTTCATGAAAATCCCCCAATTTATCAACCCAAAATCTATATTTGAACTCATAAACTCAATAATAATAATGCGTAATTGAATATTTAGAGTTAAGAAATGTTACGTAACTATTTTATCTTGAAAAACATGATTGAAATTGCCTCCACCGAGTTCTCAAATATCCAAGAATGAAATGGGGAAGAAAGCCTGAAATTTGGGTTTAACACTACCAACTCTCAAATGCTCATCGTGATCGCGACCCAGAGTCATGTGATCACGAAGAGTAAGACAGTCAACTCATTAAAGATGACCATCATGATCGTGGTTAGACCCACCCGACCGGGACACACCTAACATTAGTTCTACGTGATCGCGATGAAGGAACCTCGCGATTACCAAAGTGGTCATGCACCAGAACCAGACACCAGCAAAGCAACCAAACTCAAAATCATCGAAGGGACCCTCGAGATTCGTTTGGAACCTTGTAAAAATAATCACATATGCAAATCAATTATAATCGACATTCGAGAATCAATGGAACCGTCAAAAGACGAATACAAGGTCTTCTTGACTCGACATCCGTGAAAACAATAAGAAATGAATTCAACGCAAAAAAAGGCTAAACAAGCTCGGTACCTCTCAAAAATCAACCAATAACTCACTTAGGCCTACAATATTCCCTCAAATCCAACAAAACTCTTGGAATTCTGATATGAACGTCTGAACCCCAAAAATTGACCGAAGTCTACCCAAAGGCTATAAAATTCTACAGTTTTAAAACTTAGGACATCAAATCCTCAAAAAGATTCTGAATCTGAAACATAAAACTTTCACATCTTAGGATGGGACAAATGGAATCGACGGAATTCTATTCTGACCCTCAAAACTCTAAAACACACTGAAATCACTTTTAAGCAACTTAGCCTTTCAAGATCACAAACTTACTAAATTCTCAAATTTTAACTCAAAGTTCAAAACCAACTTTCAAAACTCAACATATAAGACTGGGTCATTACATTATCATTGGTTTTAAAAACTAAAATGACAAAAGTTATGATGCCTATTATATGGTGTAATGATCAAGAATAATTTTACTTATTTGTTTAGGGAGATATATTTATTTTGTCAACTTTTTCCACATCCATACACCATCGAAAATGATCTTTAGCGGCATTTAATTAGCGGTAATTGCTTAATTACCGGTAAATATGTATTTTAATTGGCAATTAACACTCTTTGTAAGCAAGTGTCCCTTATAAAGCCTATAGCGATATTGGATTCAATTACAATTAACGAATGCCGATAAAGACTTTAGAACTCTTTGTTAATTTGTATATTAATTACCGCTAAAAGTTATTTTTATTGTTAGGGATACACCCACCTTTTTAGCACCTTATATATATAGCTTCATTCAAGTTAATATTTCTCAAATAAAATATATTTTTCCTTTCACTCCAGATCATCAAGAAAACAGTACTAGCAATATTTACCAAAGCATATATATTGCACTTTATTGAACAATTGATGCTTTTGAAAATGGAAAGATTGATGAAGTAGCAGAAAGTTCAGCAGTAATTTTCACCAAGAGTAACAATATAAGTTAACACCTTTATTTCATGCATATTTTGTGCTTTGTTTCTTCTTGTGTACTGTGATCTTCTAGTCTCAAATTATTACAAATTACACGATAGTAATTAATTAACGATAAATATGTAATCATATATATATATATATATATATATAAGAGAACCCTAGGCCCGCCTATGTGGCGCCACCACAAACCAAGATTCCCATTTAATTTATTTATTTCTAAAACTAGCCTTCCCCTTTCATGAAAAATTGTGACTTTTATGAAAAGTTGTTACTTTTATGAAAAGTTGCGAATTTTATGAAAAGTTGTGACTTTTATGAAGAGTTGCAACTTTTATGAAAAAATGTGACTTTTATGAAAGGTTGTGACATTTTCGAAGGGTCGTAACTTTTCCAAAGAGTTGTGACCTTTCCGATAAGGCACAATAAATATTTGTTCACACTACCCTTTGTTGTCTATATATAGAGGGATTTCCTCTCATTTTAAAACAAAGAAAAATCTGAACTTCTCTTCTTCTTCTTCTCTTTCTTCTTCTTCTTCTTCTCCTTTTCCTTCTCCTTCTCCTTCTTCTTCTTCTTCTTCTTCTTATTCTTCTATCGCTATACTATGGTTTTTGTATCAATACACTGGTGAATAGAATCGTTCTATCCTAGAGGATCTATTTCTTAAACCTCGGGTACTAGAGGGGAATAATTTCCTTAAGGAACACTGTGCATTCAGTGGGCACAATTTTTTCCTTTTTGTTTTATTCTATTGTTACAGATCCTGGTATGTTTTTTTTACAGTCATTAATTTATGATTATGTTATTAATTTTTATTTTTAGTACATGTTTTAAACTTTGTTGTTTATGTTTCTGCAAAGTTATTGTTATAAGTATTTGTTGGTACAGATTAAATAACACATGTTAATTGAGTATTTACGCAAGTTTTCTCTACTGAAATTGTTGAAGGTACAGTAAAATAAATTCCATAAAGATCTATACTACCATCTCATGAAGACAAAATTCAAATTTGGTATGCCATTGTAAGGATATAAAGACCTTAAAAACTTTATCGCACCTTGATGTGTGAAGTGAACCAAGAAAAGAAGACAAGAACTAATAAACTTTTGACATGAGTTCAAGGATGTGTCGAATGACCTATAGAGGATTATGACTAGACTGGAGCCTCTGTTAATTTCAAAGACATAGATAACTACACAATAAATTAATTGCTCATATTCAATATGAAGTATGGACAGATTCTCAAGTTTACTGCAAGTTGTAAATACTTTTCTTGAAGTAATAGATGTGTTTCTCGACACTGCGATTGGAATAGAAGTGTAGTTTCAAATTGAAATGCATCACTCTAGTATGTTGATTTTTAAAAAACACCCAAACAAACTAAATAATTTTGTGTAATTTTTTTTCAAGTATATATAATAAGTTGAATTGTTGTCCAATATGATACATTCTCCCCTCAATTTTTCATTTAATAATTACTTATGATACATTTAAATGGGGAACTTTAAAATGATATATGTAAAGCAAAAGGTAGGGCTAAACTTTCTACACGCTAGAATTAGAATATTTGTTCACCTTTTTATGTTATTTAAAATTTATTTATCACTTCACCAACGATTATTCATTTATTAGAAAATTTAATATCTCCGGTTGATCTTCATTTAATTTCCCAAAAATATCAAATAGTAACACTTCCTGGAAGCAAAAGGATAAATTATAAAAATCAAATTAAAGAAGACTGATTGAAGGATAAATGATAAGATGTTATAAATATCATCTTCCTTTACATTATTAATGTTTGTTACTATGTAATCTTGTATGTATGATAATATAGTGTTTTAGTTTTAATGACAGATACATTTAAAGCATTATTTTATAAATTAGGTGATATTAAATTCCCGCGCCTCGCGCGGGTGATTTTACTAGTATATATATATAAGAGAACCCTAGGCCCACCTAAGTGGCACCACCACAAACCAAGATTCCATATTAATTTATTTATTTCCAAAACTAGCCTTTCCCTTTCATGAAAAATTGTGACTATTATGAAAAGTTGTGACTATCATGAAAAGCTGTGACTTTATGAAAAGTTGGGACTTTTATGAAAAGTTGTGACTTTAATGAAGAGTTGCGACTTTTATGAAAGGTTGTGACCTCTCCGAAGAGATTCAGCTTTTCCAAATAGTTGTGACCTTTCCGATAAGGCACAATAAATATTTGTTCACACTAGTCTTTGCTGTCTATTAATATAGGGATTTCTTCTCATTTTAAAACAATAAAAATTCAGAACTTCTTCTTCTTCTTCTGCACAATTAAATATTCGTGTACTTTGGAAATCCCTCTGTTTATAAACAACAAAGAGTAGTGTGAACAAATGCTTATTGTGCCTTATTGAAAAGGTCACAACTCATTAGAAAAGTTACAACCCTTCGGAAAAGACACAACATTTCATAAAAGTCACAAGTTTTCATAAAAGTCGCAACTCTTCATAAAATTCACAACTTTTCATAAAACAATAAAAATTTATTCACACTAGCCTATGTTGTCTATAAATAGAGGGATTTCGTCTTATTTTAAAACAACAGAAATTCTGAACTTCTTTTTCTTCTTTTGCACAATTAAATATTCGTGCACATTGGAAATCCATCTATTTATAAACAACAAAGGATAGTGTGAACAAATTCTTATTGTGCCTTATAGGAAAGGTCACAACTATTTAAAGAAGTTACAACTCTTCGGAAAAGACATAACCTTTCATAAAAGTCACAACTTTTCATAAAAATCGTAACTCTTCATAAAATTCACAACTTTTCATAAAAGTCACAATTTTTCATAAAAGTCACAACTTTTCATGAAAGGGAAAGGCTACTTTTAGAAATAATTAAATTAAAAGGAAATCCTGGTTTGTCACGGCGCCACGTAGGGGGGGCCTAGGGTTCTCTTTTATATATGATGATATATGATATATGATTATGATGAACCAATTGTTGGTGTAATATACCACAAATAAAATAAATTACAATTGAAATAAAATGAACAAAAATGAATAGACAAATCTTTAAGCTGAGGCGCGGATATCTCGCTCTTTTTAAGGAGATTCAAGCCCACTGTGGCATAATCTACACCAATCCAACAATAATACTCTTGACATGTCCCCTCCAGGATACAACAACCCAACAACGTGGTACAACTCAAGAAACTCCGGATTAGTTGAAGAGTCCAAAGCTCCACAAAAAGAACACCTTCCTTCAACATATAATACTCTCTTTTGTATAGTGAATATAGTTGAAGACTTAAAATATTATTCTTTGTCTCAACTCTCTTTTACTACTATACTAATCTCTATATAAACACAATAAAATACTACTCATCTTTTTCATTCTATATTTTCTTGTACTTCTCTTGTTTCTTCTTATACCCAACACAAGGAAGACCTAGGTGATGAATTCTTCCTTGTAATGAATAGGAAGATAGTGGTAGTAAATTTTCCAAATGAATGGCCCAAATGTTACATAAGTTACAAGACATAATGATAGAATAATGGGTGAAATGAAGAGTTGGTGGTTACATAAGTTACTGACAACTAATGACCACTTTCTTCCACTATTGATGAGAGTAAAGAGCACAAATGTAATGTCCACCAATAGACATAACATGATATATAATGTGACATATAATATATTTTTATTAGTATTGAAATGTCACACCAACAATCCCCCACTCATTTTAACATTAAGATAAGAGAATTCTTCACAACTTAGTTGAAGGTAGACTATTATGCATAATGAAGGTGTGCTCTGCATTAAACCTTTACATAGTAAAACAATAATCTTTACCCTAGAGTCAATAGTGGTCTCAGACTTAAACAATGACTGCTTAAGGGAAATAAAGTATCACTCCTTACACATAATAATCAAGGTGTTGACATAAGCTTTCATAGACAGCACATTACGACCTTGTGCTATCTCGGTTTTCATGAGTGTTTTTTAGAACAAGCTCATTCTCATAGAAAGCGGCCTACTTTCACACTCACATAGGTGAAATCTGCCAAGGGTGCTTCTATAATTTGATACCCCACTCATACGATATACATACTTTCATTAAGAGTTCAAGACTTAAACTCCACAAATCATTATAGTATAAATGCACTCATATCATAGGGATTGAATAAAATTAAGAATAGTGCATTTCACAACAAGTCATTAAATGATTCGTTCTTCCCATTGAACCTGGTTATAGGATCTCTAGTCTCCAAGTTGGGTTTCCTCATATGTAACTTAGAATTTTTTAGCTTCAATTTTATCCCCCTCGATGTGCTTTAGACTTTTTTATCTTGCTAAGACCTTAGTTTATAAATCTGCAAGATTATCACAAATTTTAACACAATTAATATTGATGGTATACCAGTGATTAATATGATCTCACAATATTGTGTTTTCTTCTCATAAGTCTGAATTTACCGTTATAATAACGATTTTGTATTCAACCATTATATTGGTGCTATCATAATTAATCAAAATTAGAAAAATTAATTTCTCAAAATAAAGTGTTTGATATAATAAATCAATTCACTTTTTCACTTGTTGAAGTTTAATTTTTTTTTTTTTTTACTTCAACCTCTAAGTAGATAAGCAAGCAATATAATTTGCTTTTTTCACTTCCAACAAATAACACCAAATTTTTCTCATCTAGTTTGCTTGTACCTTCAAAGTACTTTTATTGCAAACACAACATCAAGTCAAGTTGTTAGTCACATAACTCATATTTTTATTAGGCTAGCAAAATCTTTTTTTTTATTTGTCACAACTTTCTTACACAATTGAATCAAAAGGAGTTGCAAGACTTGCACAATCAACAAAATTGTATTTCACAATTTTTTCAATATTATGTGACTTGACAAGAAAAATTCCATCACATGTTTATGATATTTTTTCATTCCAAGAATGGATTTTTTCTCACCCAAAACATTTCAAGTTAAATTTCTACTCAACATGACTTTCATAATTTATTTATACTTCTCATGTTAGAACCAAAAGTCATCACATTATAGGCAAATAATAACATGTAATTTATTCCACAATTAATATATATGCACTTGTAATACTCTTTTCCTTTTAGAGCATTTCTCAAATATGCACAAATCGCAATTACACAAATATTTATTTTCATCATTTCATGAATCCCCACTATTTAAAGAATTTAAATATCACTTCTTTTGTTGAAAAGTAGTATCACTTTATTCATGAAAATACAAGGTAAAAAGCTTTTCCTTTACATTTTTCTTCGCTTGAATTGAGCAAGTAGAAAAATACTTTACCCGTACATCTCTTCTCTTCCATCTCTTGAAGAGAGCGACGTTTAAGAGGAATGATGTTGAGATCTCTATCAGTATATCCACACTTTTTTAAACTGTAACAAAACATTGAAGACTTAGAATATTATTCTTTGTGTCAACTCTCTCTTATACTACTACACTAATCTCAATATAAACACAATAAAATAATACTCATCTTTTGTTAGTGTAGGAATTTGAATATTATATTATTTTACTTCTTTGAATTGCCACATTACCAATTTCTTTTTTGATTATTGGAGTAACTAGCAGCTTTGCTGCAATGTATAGCATTGGTGCCTAATTACTCAATGATCAATTAATGACCAGAGGCATTATGGCATACTGCTTTGTGAACGTTGCAGTGAACGTTGGCAAAGAAACGTTGGTAATGGTCATATAGTAACATCTGCACGTTAGTGCATTTGTTACCCTTCACCATTACTTTTCCATTATTCTTCCTCCATTATACTTTATAATCTATGTAACTCCTAAGATCATTATCTTCACTATTTACTACCCCATTATCTTCCAATTCATTGCTAGGAAGACTTCCTCAACTATAAATAGTGGTAGTCTTCAGTTGGTTTGAAAAAAACACAAGAAAACATAGAGTGCATAAAATTTGTCAAAAAAAGAGAGTTTTTATTAGTTGAAGGGAGGTGTTCTTTTTGTGGAGCTTTGGACTCAACTCTTGTCCAGAGTCGTTGAGTTATACTTTGTGTTAAGGTTGTTGTGTCTTGGAGGGGACAAGTCAAGAGGACTACTGTTGGACCGGTGAAAAACATTTGTTGTAGTGGGCTTGAATCTCCTTAAAGAGAGCGAGATATCTGTGCCTCAGCCTGAAGAGATTTATTTCTTCATTTTATTTTCAATTGTAATCTTGTATTTTTGTAATTTTTTCACTAACAATTTTATGGAGATTCAACAATGATCTTAACAAGCCATTTCGATTTAATGGTAACTATTTCAGGAGATGGAAGGGTAAAATACTTTTCTACTTAAGTCTTCTTAATGTTTCTTATGTGTTAACTGAGAAGAATCCTAATAAAGAAGACATCACCTCTATGAATGATGATGAAATTATTTCTCATCTAGAGAAAGTGGAAAAGTACAATGGTGATTCCTATAAGTGTTGGTATTATATTCTTAATTGTCTATATGATAATTTTTATGATTATTATGATAGAACTCACTCTAGTGCAAAGAAAATTTGGAAAGCATTGCAGAGCAAGTATGATACCGAAGAGGTTGGAGCGAAAAAATATGCGGCTAGTAGATTTTTTCGTTTTCAAATGGTGGACAACAAATAAGTGGTAGACCAAGCTCAAGACTTTATAATGATTGTTGGAGAGCTAAGGTCTAAGGAGGTCAAAATTGGAGATAACCTTATTGTTTGTGGCATAGTAGATAAACTTCCACCTTCTTGGAAGGAATTTCAAAAAACTATGCGCCAAAAACAAAAGGAAGCCTCTCTTAAGACGTTGATAATGAAAATACGTATGGAAGAAAAGACAAGGGGCCAAGATTCACTTTTACAAACAGAAGAGAGCAACATCACAATGAAGGTAAATTTAATTACTTCAAATAATGCTACTCCTGAATCTCACAAAAATACTTCTTTGAAGCTTAACAAGAAAAAAATCATCAAGAAAAATAATGGTGAAAAAAACCAAGCACAAAATCAACAAGTTCAAGATAAGGGACCATGCTTTGTTTGTGGCAAGAGTGGGCATATTGCTCGATTTTGCAGATTTTGGAAACGTGGTCCTAACCCTCAGGTAAACGTTACCGAAGAACCTTTTGTCGCGATGATTACCAACATAAACATGGTTGAGAGTGTTGATGGATGGTGGGCTGATTCTGGTGCATACCGTCATGTCTGTTATGACAAAGAATGGTTTAAAATACTCATTTTGAGGAGCCCAAAATCATCATGCTTGGTGATTCTCACACTACTCAAGTTCTTGGAACGGGAGAAGTCGAATTGTGTTGTACTTCTGGAAGGGTATTAACTTTGAAAGATGTACTTTATACTCCTTCCGTGAGAAAAAAATTTATGTCTAATTTTCTTCTTAATAGAGCAGGCTTTAAACAAATTATTGAATCTGATCAATATGTAATCGTGAAGAAGGGTATTTTTGTGGGAAAGGGGTATGCTTGTGATGGGATGTTCAAACTGAATGTTGAAATGAATAAAATTTCTACTTTTGTTTATATCTTTTCTTCTACCAATTTTTGGCATGCTTGTTTGTGTCATATTAATGATCGTTATGTTGTAATTATGAGTAGTTTAGGACTAATCCCAATGGCTAAAAAGAATTTTGAATAGTGTGAGGCTTGTAGTACAACCAAAATCACTAAAAGGCCTCATTTCCAAGTTGAAAGAAAAACTGATTTGTTAGAATTAGTTCATACTGATATTTGTAAACTTTGAGAAATTTTAACTCATGGAGTTAATACATATTTTATCACTTTCATTGATAATTTTTCTAAGTTTACATATGCTTACTTGATGAAAAATAAAAGTGATGCCTTTGAAAATTTTAAAACTTATCTCCATAAGGTTGAAAATCAGTTTGGAAGAAGAATAAAATGAATTAAAAGTGATAGAGGTCATGAATATGAGTCAAATGAGTTTAATTCTTTTGTTAGATCATTGAGAATAATTCTTGAAACTACTCCTCCGTATTCTCCTTCATCTAATGGTGTAGCGGAAAGGAAAAATAAAACTTTCGTTGAATTGACTAATGGCATGCTTATTGAGTCACATGCACCTTTAAATTTATGGGGTGAAGCTATTTTAACTGCTTGTTAGTGTTGAATTGTGTGCCTCATAAAAAGTCTAAATTGGCACCTTTTGAATTGTGGAAAGGTCACAAGCCAAGTTTGGGATATCTAAGAGATTGGGGTTGTCTAACCTTTGTGAAGCTAATGGATCCCAAAATTACAAAGTTGGGTAAGAAAGTTACTACTTGTGCTTTTCTTGGTTATACTTCAAATAATACAGCCTATAGATTTTTTAATCTTGAAGATAATGTTATAATTGAATCAGGTGATGCCATTTTTCATGAAAACAAATTCCCTTTTGATTCTAAAAATAGTGGGGTCAAAGGATTGAACAAAATATTTTATCACTACCTAGTTCTTCTTCTTCTACTTTGAAAAGTAAAGAAATTGATGATTTTGAATTAAGAAAAAGTAAAAGAGCTAGAGTAGAAAAAGATTTTAGACCTGATTTTTATGTATTAAATGTTGGAGATGACGCCCTCACTTTGAAAAAAGTTTTATCTTCACATGAATCTTTTTTTGGAAAGAGGTTGTAAATGATGAAGTGGAATCGCTGATTTCTAATAAAACTTGGAAGTTAGTTGATTTACCTCCGGGTTGTAAAACTATTGGTTGCAAATGGGTCTTACGAAAAAAGTTGAAATCGGATGGATCTATTGATAAATATAAGGCTAGACTAGTTGTAAAAGGTATTAAACACTAGAAGGCCTAAAAAAAATTATACTTTTTTTCCGGTAACAAGAATTACATCCATAAGACTTTTAATTGCTATGACTTTAATTTTTTATTTGCAAAGTCATAAAATGAATGTAAAAGCTGCTTTTTTAAATGGAGACCTAAATGAGGAAATTTATATGGATCAACTCGAGTATTTTGTTGAAGCAGGTCAAGAAAGCAAATTATGTAAACTTACTAAATCCCTATATGGCTTGATACAAGCATCTAAACAATGGCATGATAAGTTTGATTCCTGCATGATTGAAAATGGTTTTAAACAAATGAGTGTGATAAGTGCATATATCATAAGTCCTGAAATAATTCACCAGTGATTATTTTCCTATATGTTGATGATTTATTGATCATTTGCTCTAACATGAATATTATTGATGAAACTAAAAATATTCTTAGAGCCATTTTGATATGAAAGATCTTGGTGAGAATTTTTTTATTCTTCGAATAAAAATAACAAGAACATGTGATGAAATTTTCTTGACCAGTCACATTATGTTGAGAAAATTTTGAAAAAATATAACTTTCATGATTGCAAGCATGTTGTAACTCCTTTTGATTCAAGTGTACACTTATTTCCTGTTGAAAGTGAAAATGATGTAATAAATCAAAAGGAATATGCTCACATAATCGGAAGTTTGAGATATGTGACTGATTGCACTAGGTCTGATATTGCACATGCAGTAGGAGTACTTGACAGGTTTACAAGCAAGTCAGGTAATGAACATTGTCATGCTATAACAAGAGTTATGAGATATTTAATCGGAACAAAAAAATGTGGTTTGTTCTATAAAAAATATCCTGTTGTACTTGAAGGCTTTGTGATGCAGATTGGAACACTTTATCAGGTAATTCCTGTTCTACCACTGGTTATGTCTTTACTTTGGGTGGTGGTGCTATTTGTTGGAGATAAAAAAGGAAAACTATAGTTGCTAACTCTACCATGGAGGTTGAACTAATTGCTTTAGCTTCAGCTAGTGAGGAAACAAATTGGTTAAGAGATTTATTATTTCAAATGCCTTATTTGGAAAAACCAATTCCTCCTATTTGAATTCACTGTGATAGCACCGCTGCGATTGGTAGAGTTCAAAACCGTTATTACAACGGTAAATCCAGACCTATAAGGAGGAAACACAACAATGTAAGATCGTATTTGACAAGTGGTACCATTAATGTTGATTATGTCAAATCTTGTGATAATCTTGTAGATCCTCTTACTAAGGCATTAACAAGAGAAAAGGTCTGGAGCACATCAAAGGGGATTGCATTGAAGCCAATAAATCCTTGAGTCATAGATGAGGAAACCCAACCTGGGTACTAGAGACCCTATAATTAGGTTCTAAGGGAAAAACTAATCATATGATGACTTGTTGTGAAAAAATGCACTATTGTTTTATTCCCTCCATATGATGTGAGTGCATTGTTTCCTGTAGTAATTTGTGAAATTTGAGTTGATAAAACTCTTAATGAATATATGTAGCCCATATGGGTGGAGTGTTAAACATACAGGAACACTCTCGACAGATTTCACCTATGTGAGTGTGGAAGTAGGTCGCTTCCTATGAGAATTGGCTTATTCTCAAAAGCACTCATGAAACCGGGATAGCACAAGGCCGTAACATGCTGGCTTTTAAAGCTCATATCAACACCTTGATTATTGTGTGTGAGCAATAATATTTTATTTTCCTTAAGCAGTCATAGTTCAAGTCTGAGACTACTACGACTCTGGAGTAAAAGTTGTTGTTTCACAAAGTGGAGGTTTAATGCAGAGCACACCTTCATAATGCATAATAGTCTTCCTTCAGCTGATATACTCTCCTGTGTAATATTTAAATGAGTGGGGAATTGTTAGTGTAGGTATTTTAATATTAAGTTATTTTACTTCTTTGAATTTCCACATTAACAATTTCTTTTTTGATTATTGGAGTAACTAGCAGCTTTGCTGCAATGTATAGCATTGGTGCCTAATTACTCAATGGTCAATTAATGACCAGAGGAATTATGGCATACTGATTTGTGAACGTTGCAGTGAACGTTGGCAAAGAAACGTTGGTAATGGTCATATAGTAACATCTGCACGTTAGTGCATTTGTTGCCCTTCACCATTACTTTTCCATTATTCTATCTCCATTATACTTTGTAACCTATATAACTCCTAAGGCCATTATCTTCACTATTTACTACCCCATTATCTTCCAATTCTTTGCTAGGAAGACTTCCTCAACTATAAATAGTGGTAGTCTTCATTTGGTTTGAAAAAAACCACAAGAAAACATAGAGTACATAAAGTTTGTCAAAAAGAGAGTTCTTATTAGTTGAAGGGAGGTGTTCTTTTTGTGGAGCTTTGGACTCAACTCTTGTCCAGAGTTGTTGAGTTATACTTTGTGTTAAGGTTGTTGTATCCTGGAGGGGAAAAGTCAAGAGGACTACTACTGGACCGGTGAAAAACATTTGTTGCAGTGGACTTGAATCTCCTTAAAGAGAACAAAATATCCGCGCCTCAGCCTGAAGAGATTTATTTCTTCATTGTATTTCAATTGTAATCTTGTATTTTTGTTATCTTGTAATTTTCTTCACTAACATGTTTTTCATACATTATTTCTCTTCTACACAATACAAAGTAAGACCACACTATTTATAGGTGATGAATTCTTCCTTGCAATGAATAGGAAGATAGTCGGTAGTAAATTTTCCAAATGAATGGCCCAAATGTTACATAAGTGTAACACCCCGTATTCGAAACAGATAAAAAATGCAGATTTTGAGAAGTTGCAGGTGCAACTTACGGTCACCATCCACGGACCGTAGGTCAGACCACGGCCTGTGCTGGTGGTCCGTGGTTCACCACTGCAGCCCCTCCCAGATCCAGCTCAGAAAATGGCTAAGTCTCGAACCACGGACAGACCTACGGTCCGTAGATCAGACCACGGTCCGTGGTCTGTGTCCGTGGATCAAGACCTCTTCCACCCAGCCTCTAACACAAACTACGGTCGACCAGCACGGACCGTCATTCGATCCACGGTCCGTAGGTCTGACCGTAGATGAGAGTCAACAGCCAGTTAGCTGAAAATTATTGATGGGTCAACTTCAGATGGCCATAACTGTTAGCACAAAATGAATTGTGTGTGCCACAACCTATGGTATGATAGATAATTGAATTATCTTTCCAACGCCGCCGAGTTTGCTTAATTCCGACCTCCGAGTAAAAAGTTATGCTCGTTTTAGTGAAGGCCTGTCGGACAGGCTCGATCGACGGACCCAATCGACGGACCGTCGATTGATTGACGGCCCGTCAGTCCATTCCATCGATTGGTCCGACAGCAGTTAATTCAGGGGTTTTTTGGTCTTTTCCTTTTTCGTTTAACCCCTAAGATACGTCGTTTAGACCCTAAATCATGAGATTTTAATCAGTTTAAACCTAGAAACATAACTAGAAC